>CAUYON010211928.1:0-12618 GCA_963573935.1 Arctocebus calabarensis
CCCACAGCCCCGAATCTCCGGTGTCGGTGATACAGGGAGAGCCGGGGTGACTCAGCAGGCCTTCTCTACACAGCCCCGAATATCAGGTGTCTGTGATACAGGGAGAGCCGGGGTGACTCAGCAGGCCTTCTCTACACAGCCCCGAATATCAGGTGTCTATGATACAGGGAGAGCCGGGGTGACTCAGCAGGCCTTCTCTACACAGCCCCGAATATCAGGTGTCCGTGATACAGGGAGAGCCGGGGTGACTCAGCAGGCCTTCTCTACACAGCCCCGAATATCAGGTGTCTGTGATACAGGGAGAGCCGGGGTGACTCAGCAGGCCTTCTCTACACAGCCCTGAATATCAGGTGTCTGTGATACAGGGAGAGCCGGGGTGACTCAGCAGACCCTCTCTACACAGCCCTGAATATCAGGTGTCTGTGATACAGGGAGAGCCGGGGTGACTCAGCAGACCCTCTCTACACAGCCCCGAATATCAGGTGTCCGTGATACAGGGAGAGCCGGGGTGCTTCAGCAGGCCTTGTCCTCACAGCCCCGAATATCAGGTGTCTGTGATACAGGGAGAGCCGGGGTGACTCAGCAGGCCTTCTCTACACAGCCCTGAATATCAGGTGTCTGTGATACAGAGAGAGCCGGGGTGACTCAGCAGGCCTTGTCTACATATTCATAGTCAAAAAAGCCCACACATTAGAGATGATGCCCAAACCGAGGGCAGCACATAAACCAGAGCCTTCCTCTTCTCTTTCCATCACTGCAAGGGTTATAAACTTTCATATGCTGCTACACAGCCTTGGAGAAGAATAATGAAGGATGCTGCCCTTTGATGGGGATGACAGTGCTCTGTTGGGGAATCATGTGCACTTTCTACACAAACAGAAATTGTGGAAATAGAGAAGACTGTGTTTTATTTAGCAAGCTTTATTTTCTTATCTTCTATGTTCCAACTTTAGGAATCTCCAAAGAAACATGAGATCATATATGGAGAAGAAAAGAAAAAAAATTGTTGGTATAACTCACATAATTAAATTTCTGTCTTCTACCTAAGTCATTTTTGTTATTATGTAAATTATAAGATAAGTTAGAAAAATAAATAACGATGGACAAGCAAAGTTACAGTGAAAACCACTTCAGTGGCGTTGATACTCTTAAAATACCTGTCTGTGCAGGAGACAGCCAATTTAAATAATGAAATACTTCAGCTATAATGGGCATCATAAATACATGACATTCACTGCCAGACCGTTTTTTCATTGCTATACAGTCAGTCCGTGGTTCTGCAGAAAACAAACTATCTGGCAACACAACAGGATTGTCCACAAATTACTCAGCTCTCTTCATAATCCTGGATATTCATACAGCTTTTGGGTACGAATCTGACACTTTTTAGAATTCTATAGTTTCTAGTTTCATTTAATCCTGGGCATTTAATTTTTCAATCTGTGTTGTGCATGTCACATAACAACATTGATGGCATTTGTCTTGTCAATGTCATCTGCCTTACATTTCAACTTTCTAAGTAGAAGCACATCTATTGGCAGAAAAGTAAAAGAAAAAAAATGGTATAACCATTTGATATATTCTAATCAGGTTCTAGCCATGGTAGACACATAACTTTGTATTTTTAAACTCAACTAATGCTTCACTGGAGATCTGAGGTTCCTTGGCAGATGTCTATTCTATGTGGTGTGAGAACAAAGAAGACAGTTGTTGGGTGGCACCTGTGGCTCAAAGGAGTGGGGCGCCAGTCCTATAGGCCGGAGGTGGCAGGTTCAAACCCAGCCCCCGCCAAAAAACCACACACACACACAAAAGACACTTAACATCTTTTGGCTTTTTCTACCCAGATGATAGCTTCAATAACACTGAACTCCACATTTTCGAGCTTGATTTATATAGTACTTCATTGAATAATAGGAAATAAAGCATTCAGTATTATACATGTAAATTAGGACCAAATTAGGAATGGTTATGTTTGTGTGTTTAATTATCTCTATCATAATTTATTTCTGAAAATAATGATTCTTAGACACTTTATATTTAAGCTATAAGTTATAATAAAACATTATAAATTAGATGCAGGAATAAGGGTGTTAAAATGAAAGGAAAATAAGACCTAAGAAGAGTTCAACCTCTCTAGGCATTAGGTTCTACAAAATAGAAACCAGCATTTGTTATATCAAGAGTTTGTGATCAATAAGATATTGAGATATTATATGCAAAACACGACAGTACTTGGCTTCATCTCGTATTAATGCACAATAAAGTGCATTATACTAGTAAGTTCAAATCAAAGTCTCGGGTTGGATTTATTGAATTGGGGAGACAACTCAAGATGATAAATTGATGGCAAATATAACATATTCCAATGCAAATATGTGTTGTCCACTTTCACTGGATTTTCAAACCACATTTTATCAACATACACAAAATGTGGGTGACAGTAAGAGAAAAATAGGAGACCAGTGGCAACGTGCTGTGAGTACTCCACACCCATCTGCAGAGAAGATACCGAGTGGTTTGCCCTCACCTCAAGAACCGTGAATGAGCCTAAAAGAAAACACCAGGAGAATCTGGTATGTAGCCCTTGGGCTCTGTAGCTCAGAGTGGATTGTTTCCGAAAATACACAGGGATGAGGGTGGGAAGTAATTTCATTACCACTAAACTAAACCTAAGTCACATATTTTCCATAGCCCATGCAGACTGCATGCAGATCATTTTTAAGAGAAGGTTGCTTGGGGGTGCCTTATTACCAGCAAGGAGTAACGAGCAGAGCTCAGGAGACTGAGACTGGTGATACGCCAGTACAAGTTAAGGGGCTGAGGGTGGCATTTCAAGTGACATTCTAGTATAAATACATTTATCTCCATTAATATAACTATATATCAGAATTTCAAGAAATTGGAAATATAGTAGAGGAAGGAAGTCTTGAAGGAATACTCCAAATTTCCCCTTACATAAAGATTCAGCATTAAATATACACGAAGCACTGAAATCTACATTAGCACATGGCATTACAAGTCAAATATATTTACTTAACTTTATGTTTCCATCCTTTTTTTATTTCATGGTTGAAGGACATTGGGCCAAACTAATGGGTAGAGGAGTTGGAATGCACACTATGAAGAATTAGAGAATAAAAGATTTTAAATATCCTTTACCTTTTGTGACTGCATGGAACAGACTTTTCCTGGTTAGGATTCTAGTGGTAGTACAATACTAAATATTACTGACTTTTACTGACTAATACTAAATACTAAATGTTACTGACTTTTTTCCTTTTTCCATCATTCAAAATTGCCATTGGGGATATATTTCAGGAAGTTCTCTCATACACCCTAAGTCGTCTCGTACAAATATCCTCAGAGATAGCCATTTTTCTGATTTTTTCCCCCACAATGGTGACATTTGCATGTTTGAAAATGTAATATAGATGGATGGAATCATACAGTTTTAATACTTTTGATTAAGTTATTTTTGGTAATAAAGCATAATGTTTTTGAGCTTCTGCCATGCTGCTACTTGAGCAACCGTTTACCTCTTATCACTGACTATAATTTCTTCATGGAAGTATATCTCTCTCCATTTATCTATTCACCTTTGCTGGACAGCAAGACTGTTTTTAGTTTTGCGTTATTATGAATAAACATGTCATGCTTGTTCTTGTACACAACTCTGTCTCATCTCTCTCAGGCAAATACCTACGAGTAGAATTGCTGGGTCACAGGATAGGTCTGTATTTAGTTTTATATGAATATGAAGGAAGTTTTCCTAAAGTGGTTGGACCATTGTACACTCCCATCTACGACAGATTAAAGCTCTGCCATGTAAAATCTTTGCTAACATTTGATGCTGCTTTTTTATTTTTAATGATTCATAGGAAGATACATACACACTTGTATACATATAAAAACAGATTTTATATATATAATATATACATATTTATATATGGGTTTTTGCTTGTTTTCTACATAGCAATTCTTGAAAAGTAGAAACCTAATGCTGGAAAAGGGAAAGTACATTGATCTCCTAGGCTAAATCCTTTGTAGTTAAAGTTGTTTCATGGAATGAAAAATAAACACTCGGTTTTTAAAGGTTCAGATCAATACAAGGGTATAAATGGGTTAGATCACATTGTTTGCATTTGTTAGATAGGTCCCAGTTGTAGTTGTGTCCCTCGCCCAGGGGGTGTGCCATATGCTCTTACATTGTGTCCGATAAATGAGAGCACAGCACTCCCCCTTCCTCCTCCTCTACCCTTCCTCCAACTTGAATTGAATTTTTCTCTTGTGTGGGTGTGTATTAGTTCCTTTACTTGCTTCCTATTTGTATTGAATATATTTGGTACTTGATTTTCCCAGTAAAATACTTTTTAGTGATACTTTTACTAAAGAGAATGTTCTCCAACCCAATCTAAGTCAATTCAAAAGATATAAAGTCTCTTTTTCATGACTGAATAGTATTCTATGGGGAGCACATACTACAGTTTATTAATCCATTCATGGGTTGGTGGGCACTTGGGTTGATTCCACATCTTGGCGATGGTAAAGTGAGTCATGATCAACATTCTCCTGCAAATCTCCTTATGATAAAATGATTTTTTTTCTTCTAGAGACATACCTAGTAATGAGATTGTGGGTTATATGTAAGGATTATTTTGAATTCTTTGAGGATTCTCCATACTTTTTTCCAAGAGGCTATGTTAGTTTGCAGTCCCACCAACAGTGTCAAAGTGCTTCCGTCTCTACACATCTGCACCAGCATTTGCAGCTATGGGACTTTGTGGTGTGAGGTACTCTCATTAAGGTTAGGGTTTTTATTTGCATTTCTCTGATGATTAAGGATTATGAGCATTTTTTTCATGTTTGTTGGCCATTTTTCTGTTTGTGTCTCTTGCCTGTGATAGATTGGATTGTTTGCTCTTCTTGTTGATTAATTGGAGTTCTTTGTATATCCTAGTTATCAAGTCTTGTCAGATTTGTAACATGCAAATATCTTTTTGCATTCTGAAGGTTGTCTATTTGCTATAATTGTTGTGTCTTTTGCTGTGCAGAACTTTTCAATTTAATTAAGCCCCTTTTATATTTTGTTGTTGTGATTGTCAGTATAGTCATAATTATAGGTAGGAGACAGTTCATCAACAAAATATACAAAGTAAAAAGACAATATACAATTTTAAAAGACTTCTGTTTGCAATATAATTAAAAAAATGTTCTTCCACATTTCTTTTTTCAATCTTCAATTGTCTTCATTATAATTATGAATTCTAGTGGGTGTTAAGAACATTATGCCCATGTCTAAACTAAAAATAAATAAATAAATAAATAACATTTTGCTTTAATTAAAATATCCTTTTTCTAAAACCTGAGAGGACTCAGGTAGGAAGTTAATAGATTATTCTATACTATTGGCTTCAAGAATATAAGTGCACCCTTGCTTTATCACATACATATCAAGTTAGCCATTCTTTAACCTATATGTCTGTCTTATATACCACCATATCCTTTCCTTAAATCATGTTATTTCAAATTTTATTTAACTGTCCTTAAAAGTTCTCACCCCCCCCCAAAAAAAAGCAAACTTCTCCTTTTTCAGCATCTCCAGATGGTCTTGACTAGAACTTCTGCCATTTCAAGAGTTCAGTTCCTCTAAATGATTCATTATAGTATGGTGGCTCTATCATAAATAAAGGTTAAAAGATCAAAAAACAAGACCATATGCCCAAATTCGTTTTGTGTACTCTGGCAATGGAAATGCAAGGACTGAGTCAAATTATTGCCACTTTGACAAAGAATGAGATCTAAACCAGAGGGCCGGGGGTTCAATACTGGGACATGCCAAGGGCCTAAACAGCAGTAGCCATGAGAGTGATGAGGAGATAAGAATGGCCAATCTCCCCACATCTCTTCCAGATATTATCTTTGACTGCCAGAAAAATGTTTGCATCTAACTATGGAGGAAAGACCAGGATTTCTCATGAGTATATATATTAAATTCCTCAGGAAAACCTCCCCTGTTCAGGTTTTGGAGCTAATCCTTTCAGGTGGTCCTCATGATCATCATCCCAAACCCTGCCCTCTTGATCCCTGTTCAGTTTTCTCCATAGCACTCATCACTTTCCAATAGCCATGTAATTGATTTATTCATTTTGTTTATTGGTTGAACCAGATAACCATCATAACATTTGTGATGGCAGGAATTTTGTATATCATTAATTTGCTTTAAGGAATCTGTGGTTTGTGGCACAGAGTACTCAGTATACAAGTATTTGTGGGATGTGTTTGTAAATGAGTGAACACATGGATCTTACTTAGGCACACAGTCAGTCATATTGCAGGGAAATATTTATATCAATGCTGTGCACACTTGGAAGTCTACTAGAGCTAAAACTCTAATTAAAAACCATACATCGTATTATACCATATTATAATAAACACAATTAATATTTATTAAATATATTCTATATTACGTAACTTATATGTATACACTCACACATAAACACTGTCACCGAGAAAATCAAGAAACGTCACATCACTTGGACCAAGATAGAAGCTGGACTGCTGCTTGCAAACAGCTTGTCTGAAGGATTGTGGGGCTGTGTCACCTCTCCAGAAGAGATTGTGAGTTGGGAGAATGCTGGAAGGCAGTCTGTGCCTTTAAGTTTCTATTGGAAGTTGGCAAATTAAAATATCAAACCTTCCTTGAATCTAGATTAGACACTTCCCCCGGAGTAGAGCTCATCAAGTCTTGTGAGGAAGACTACATGCTTTAGAGCAGTAGTAGAGTTGTCAACACTTAGGCCTTGAAGTTTGGCCTAGTCATCAACCAGTGACACGTCAAGAACATCTTCAGGAGTTCCAGTCTGTTTTAGGGAAGATAGTGTAATAGCAGTGATATTTATGTGCAATTATTTAAATTTAACACTAATATTTATTAGTGATAATTCAGATATATAAAGAAATATGCTTCTCAATAAATTCATCTGTTCACATGCATTTGTTTAAAAATCAAAGCACAGGATTTTTCCCCACAATAAACTTCATGCCTTGATAAGATTTCTGAAGAAATTCATCTGCTTTATTATAAATAACAGAGTAACCCCTTTTCAATAAACAGAATTGCCACATTGGGGGGAAATTTTGAGGAGGGTCATTTAGCAAAAGTTCTGGTGACAGACACAACTCCTACCCACCTCAGAGCCAAATGTTGGGGATATCGTGGTAGAACTGTCATTTAATTATAGGAAATTGCAAATTAATAAATACTGAATAGACCACTTACTCTAGTTACATATCTTCTTAATCTTTTTTCTTATTTTATCATTCATTAAAATGCAAAATAAATTGATCTCAGATTAGACCCATGTAAGGTGAAGTTGAGGTGCTCACCAGCCTAAGAAAAGTGACTATGATTATGTGCTTTCTCTCATTATATATAAGAATACACAGGAATTTTACTATGGCTGTTATGTTATGTAAGCTTTAATTTTTTCCTCTATAGACTTTATGTGTCATTATACTGATTTTTGTGTCTAGTAAGTGAAGAATCTAAGGATTGAGATCTCTGAAATCCTTTATTTTCTTGTTACATTTCCCAAGCCCTATGGCATTCTTGTACATCCCCTTCCCCAATAAGAGCAACCTTTTTGTGTTGAGAAAAACAAAAAGAAAGGATATTGTAGAAACCAACATGGACATGCGAGGGGAGTATTTCAGTAGTCTGAAGACATAACCCAGAGAATAACCAAGATTGTGATGGAACTTGAAACTCTGGACCATTCGAAGGAGTCTGGGATATTAAGCTGGACATGTAAAAATTCTGGCAGAACATGTCAGAATTTACCTGCCTCACAGATCCAGCATAATGAATAAATGAGATATCACATACAAAGCAGCACAGTAAACCTGGTACATACACTCACTGAACCAACCCTTAGCCTGTGTCTTAGTTTGGGTTGCTCTAACAGAGTGCAATCCATTCAATGCCTTAAACAATAGTTATTTAGTTCTAGAGGCAGAGATGTCACAGATTTAGGTACTAGTGGGCTGGGTGTCCAGGAGGCCTCTCTTCCTGATTTTCCAGTTACTGCTTTCTTCCTGTATCATCACATGGGAAAGAGAAGGAGAAATTGTGTCTCTTTGTCATCTTATAAGGACTAATATCATCCTGCGGACTCCGCCCTCATGACCTAAGTAGGTAATTAAACCCTAATTACTTCCCAAAGCCCTCACGTCTGCTATCATCACCTTGGGCATTAGGATTTGGGGGAACACGGACATCGAGCTTGTGGTACCCAGCTTACATCTAAAATACGGTTGTTCCACACTTACTTTTTAAAAGAGAGAACAAAAACCAACTGATAGAAGTTATGGTAATAAAATTTGATATCAAATATAAACAATGATTTCTAGAAGTAAAAAGAAAAGAATAATACAGAATTATTTATTTCGAGATATGTGATGATTAGGGATATTGTAGAGAAACTCCAAGAGTCAAGGGAATAGATATCTTTGATGGTATTTGAAAGTTTCTTCTGATTTAGAGAAACTATGATTCTAGACTTAAAGGTCTTATTTAAAATTTGCAGGTTTTTGTTTTGGAGCATGGCCAAAATCATAGTAAAGATACCTGTCACATAGGGTGGTGCCCGTGGCTCAAGGAGTAGGGTGCCGGTCCCATAGACTGGGGGTGGTGGGTTCAGGCCTAGCCCTGGCCAAAACTGACAAAAAATAAATAAATAAAAAATAAAAAAATAAAGATACGTGTCACATGATCATTACATAGATATGTACAATATAGCTGATGCCTACTAAAATATCAATTCACAGAAGATTTAAAGGGGCCTACACTTGAAACATATGTTCAAGCAAAGTAAACATTTTAAACCATCAATAAAATATAAATCTGCTATAAAAATAAGTGAGTATGAAATACATGTCCAAATTCAAAGAAGTGATTTGGAGAAAGAAGGCTTACAATAATTTTCTGCTTGCAAATACTTATTGAAGAGTGTGTTTTTAAAATGTAGCTAGTTTTAATTACTCCAAAATTGTCTTAGCATCCACATTTCGTAAAGTTGTGATACCAATTTTGTCAATCTGAAACACTGTAATTTCCAAAATTATGATTCATCCATATTCATTCCTGAGTGTAACTCTTACCCAGAAACAAATGACAAATCTAGTTTTATTATTAACATTATATTAATTTCATAATCATCTTCACTAAAAGCAAAGGAAGACATTTCCTTAAGAGACGTTTTATCTGCTAAGCCATCTTTTTTTTTTTTTTTTGTAGAGACAGAATCTCACTTTATTGCCCTCGGTACAGGGCCATGGTGTCACACAGCTCACAGCAACCTCCAATTCTTGGGCTTAGGCAATTCTCTTGCCTCAGCCTCCCGAGGAGCTGGAACTACAGGCACCTGCCACAACACCAAGCTATTTTTTTGTTTTGCAGTTCAGTCAGGGCCGGGTTTGAAACCGCCACCCTCAGTATATGGGGCCAGTACCCTACCCGCTGAGCCACAGGCACTGCCCATGCTAAACCATCTTGACCCTTAACCAAGAGCCGCACCACCATTGAATACCTCTAATTCCTAAATATTCAGAAAGCTGCAAAAGCAATAAAACAAATTTAGCAATACTTACTATTCTTCTAAAGTTAATCTACACTTACACATTGGTTTAACGACTAAACAATTATATATAATTTGAAGTAAAAATTTAAAAAAGAAACAAGCTCATAAAAAGGTGTGGGGTTTTCAATTAACTAGCAAGGTCAGACTTTAGACCCATAATTCTTGGTAAATTTACGTAACTATGATTTTAATATTCCTAATCCTTCCTCAATTGTTTCCACAGAGTTACTCATGTTTATTTAAATTTTAGATGCTTTTCCTGATATAATTTCTATCATGCAAGTACAGTGAAAACTTTTTTCCAATTTTGTAGTGAAATTGCCTAATAAAAATAGCTTTGGGTGTGGTGTTAATCAATATGCAAATGTATGCTTGTGTTTATAGGACACTATATGTTAAGTGTCCTTAGGACACATATTTCATTTTGAAATAATTTCAAACTAGCACACAATGTTGATGTTGATTGAGACGAGATGTCTGTATTACATATAGTTATTTTATTCTATAAATACAGAAACAGCCTCAAGTAGGTCAATCTGGTTTAATCTAATATTTTCTGAAGGGATATTATGGCATCAAGGATTTTCTTAATTTCACCTAGATATATAATTACATGAATATACCTCTGTTTGTCCAGTAGACTTATTTCCTATGAATATTCCTATGAGTCTTCTCACTGATGCAGATCCCGTGGGTGGTGAATGAATAAGACATGGCCTTTTCATGAGTAAATATAAAATCCAGAAAGGGGCACAATGTGTGCATACAGATGACTAAAATGCAAAACAGTAAGTAATCACAGCAGCATAACAAAGAGACATGGAAAAGTGCTTTCTATGTAAGTTAAAAAGTGGGAGAGCTTCCCCTATTAAAAATAATGAAAAATGTTATTTGAACTCTGATTTAAGGGCTAACAATAACTCCATAGGTCCATACATATTTTTCATCTCAAATAAATATATTTTGATCTCACACAGTTAAGTCGCTTCTCCTAAACATTTACTCCAATTTTCCTAACAAGCTCTACAGGGAAACACTAGCTGCCAGTAGCTACTGCACAGAACCGGGCGTATTGATTCTGGTCGACTGGCCTGATTCAGCTCTAACAGGAGGCTCTAGCAGCTCAGTGGCTGGGGGAGGGACAGGACTACTGCTATTGAGTGAGTCTCTCTGAGAGTTAGGAAGAGCCCTGGTCAGCGGGGACAGATCCCTGACCCAGGTGGGTGACTTGGCAAGACCAGCATGGGCAGGATTTCAGGCTGCATTTCCAAGTCGATCATGACCATTCTTGCTGCATTCTGTGTATCCACCTTATTCCTCAGTCACACGGGTGTCCTGCCCTGTGAGGATCACTCCTTACTGGAGGTGTGACCACTGCCCCTGTGCCCACTCTATGGGACAGCACCTCCCTGACCGTGCGAGTGGACACCCCAGTAGGCTTCTCCCTTGAGTTGGTGAAGTGGTCAGACCCATGTGAGGATAAGTCATAAGGGCCTTAGGGAGACCAAGGTCATCTGGGCACAGCCCTGGCTGCGCATTTGTGAGAGAAAAGAGGCAAATATTTGCAAAACCACAGAGGCATCTTTGAAAATCAGTTAATTCACAGTTTTTGCATTACATCTTCAGCTTTAATTCGATTTCCTTTTTATTGGATCATCAATTAAACAGAATTATTACGCTGCCTTTCAGTACCGCTATGACAAGCTATTAGGCTAAATTTAATATAGAAAGTTGATATTGAAAGGCAATTTTCACGTGAGTGTGACATAACATCAAATAAAAAAGGCAAATATGAAATTATATCTGTTCTATCAGTCTAGCTATGTGAAGTCATGGATAAGAACTGAAAATGGATTTTGTTAGCATGGTGTGAGTGCATGTTAACTTTATTTTTCACCTTTATTTTATTCCATCTATATTTTGATATGTGCATTGACATATATAATTAATCTCCACTGTATCTTTTGATATACTTTGAAAGTTTTGATTTAAATACTCGAGGTTTTGTACTCAGTTATTATTACCTTTGGGGAAAATACAATCAATTTTTAATATTTCTGTTTCAAAGAGGCTAGAAGAAAATATGTGAAATGAAAAACATATTTTACACTTATTCTGCAGAGAAGTAAATAATATATACAATGTACTTTTGAATAGAACCAAGATTGAAAGCCTTTTTTAAGCATATTGTTCTTGACATACCTTATGACACAGAAAGATACAGCTTTAACATTCTCAGGCAGAAGATCAAATCATGACTTTGCCCTATTTGAGTTGTATGATTTTGTATACATTTCTTTTCTTAGCCTTATATTCTTTATATATAAAACTGGAGTGATAACACTTTCTTCATTGACTCACTGCAAGGTTCAAGAATTAAGAAATGTTTTTTTTTTATAATTTTATTGAATCATAATTCTGTACCTTGGTGCAATCATAGGGCACGATTCATATACATTCAGGAATGTTTTGATCGTACTGTTACAGATAGCCTTCATGGCATTTTCTTGATGCTTGTAATCCTAGCACTGTTAGGAGGCCAAGGCAGGAGGATCCCTTGAGCTCAGTAGTTTGAGACCAGACTAACCAAATTTAAGGCCCCGTCTTTACTAAAAATAGAAAAATTAGCTGGGTGTAGTGTTGGGCACTTGTATTCCAAGCTACTTGGGAGACTGAAGCAGGGGGAGAACTTGAACTTAGGAGTTTGAAGTTGCTGTGAACTAGACTGATGCCATTCCACATTAGCCTTGGGCAACAGATTGAAATAGCTCAAAAAAAAAAAAAAAAAAAAAGAAAGAAAAAAATAGAGACAAGAACAGAAAAGAATGAAAGCACGAGTAATGGCTCTCCAACAAACGAGCGACTTTCAGGGGCAGAGGGAAATCAGAGGAGCTAAAAACAAGTGCTTCCAATGTGGTCAGACTGGCCACTTTAGAAAAGATTGCCCCTAGCAGCACAACTGGCTGGGCAAGCCACC
>CAUYON010211934.1:0-17777 GCA_963573935.1 Arctocebus calabarensis
TTGGGTTTTAAATCACGGCCAGCATTGCCGCTAACCTTGGAGGGGAATCAAAATTAATAATATTGCTAAGAAGAACATGTTCCAGCTCCATCCATGTAAACACAAAAGAGGTAAAGTCTCCATCTTTCTTTAAGGCTGCATAGTATTCCATGGTATACATGTACAAAGCCCATACCTCTTAATGATGATTTAGAGTATATGGGAGGTTCATGGTATTAGGTGTTAAAAGTACTCTCCTATATACTTTAAATCACTTGAGAGTTCACTCTCAAAGTGCATACTTCTTAATGATGATTTAGAGTATATGGGAGGTTCATGGTATTAGGTGTTAAAAGTACTCTCCCATATACTTTAAATCACTTGAGAGTTCACTCTCAAAGCCCATACCTCTTAATGATGATTTAGAGTATATGGGAGGTTCATGGTATTAGGTGTTAAAAGGTACTCTCCCATATACTTTAAATCACTTGAGAGTTCACTCTCAAAGCGCATACCTCTTAATGATGATTTAGAGTATATGGGAGGATGTCCATAGGTTATATGCAAATACTATGCCATTTTATATGAGAGTCTTGAGCATTCTCAAATTTTCTATCTACAATGGAAGGAGGAGGGCTGGAATCAATACCCTATAGATACCAATGGACTGCTGCATAGGTCCCTGCATAGACATTCATCACAAAATTCTTTTAACTTTTTCATAAGTTTCATAACAAACTATTGTACAATTATTTTAACCTAAAAAAGCAAAAGAAAAAATCATACCAAATCTCAAATTTTAATGTTTCTTAAAGCAGAAATGATCTCTATTATATTTTAAATAAAATATCAATATCTGATTCAGTATTTAAACCAGAATTTGAATAAATTATAGTGATATATCATCTTATTAATTAAAACTAATGGTGCAATATTAATGACTATCAACTTTTTAATTTTAAAAGAATATTAATACTGTATTAATGGTACAATAAAGGTAACTCATCACTGACATTTGTTATAACCTACAAAATCAGCATGCAAAACAGTTTACATCAATGACTCAGAAGTTAGACTATAGTGGTGTTGTTACAGCTTCCTCAAAAGAAGATTGTTTCTCTATATGGAATGATAATTATGGACAAGGCATTATCAATTTAGAATGGACCTACACCTGATACAAACTTCCTTCTTGGCTACATTGCAAAAGAGAATCTATTAGATGTAGGAAACCTGACCTCTGAAAAAGTAGAAATGGTTGGACAATGATTAGCTTGATTATTATTAGGAATTTTATTTTAAATTAATTTGAAACAACTTCATTCAATTACTCCACAGAAGTATCAAAATCTTTCTAATAGTAATTTAGATTACATTGAAACTGCAACTATTCCTTACCTCATAATATCCCCTCAAGGGTTTGCTCCGCAAAGCTGTGATTTTTTTTTTTTTACTTGTTCTAAAAAGCAAATTGCTAGAAGCCTAGGGTCTTTATATTTGTGCCTTTTTTCTCCGTATTAATTGCCATAATTTGAACCAGTCTTCCTTTTCTCTTAGTAAATCCTTACATCTACATGTTTGAGACTACTTCTCACTCTATTTTCTTTTGAAAATCTAACATAGATATTATCCTTGAACTTCCACCTTCCAAATGTTTTTAAATTAGCATCATATTCTAACAAACTAGAGTAACAAGGCAAAGGTCATAAGTCAAAGTCTTGTGACCAGATGTTTCAGAAATATGTGTCACTGGTCACAAAAGAGATGGCAGGGCATATATACTTCAAAGACATGATACTGAAAAATTAACATATGCTTTGCCAATAAAGTGCTCTGCAAATACCCTAGACCAGACCAGCAGTATCACCTAAAGGATGAGCTGAAAAACTGATCATCAGGCCCCATCCCTGCAGTTTCCATTTCAATAGGGCTAGACTTCATATACCTAACAAGTTCACAAGTGATGTTAGTGCTGGTGCTGTTGGTATAAAAGCCATACTTTGAAAACCAATGGCTTAGAACTAAAATATTAATTATCTAAGCGGCAAGGGGAAACAGGGAGGTGATGAGACTGAGAATATTTGTTAAGGTCCTATGATGGTTATGGTATGGGTCTTAGAGTGACCGCATGTAACCTTCACAGCCACTCTGAGACTAGTATTATCCTTATTTCACACAAAGCAACTGAGTAACTTACCCTAAAGTTCCTATGATTAATAAACACAGGAGTTGTGATTTAAACTACCTAAGACAGTCTTCCCTTTCTTTCTCTTAGTAAATCCACATGCTTGCATACCTCCTTGTTTTCCTACTACATCACAATTATTTCCATGTTACTAGAACTAACATTTGAGAAAACACCAGAATCTTTATAACCTGGAAACACTACTTGTTCTCTCCAAAGGTGATCAATGCTATAGATAAAGTTTTTCTAAGACTTGACACCATTCCATATTAAAACAACCTGTAATTAACATACTACCTAGGAAAATCAGATATTTCAGCTTTCAGCTATAAAATATCTTCTTTCCATTTACAGGAAAGGTTCTGTGCTCTGGAGTAACCCATGCATTGATCGCCCCCAGCACACAAGAATCACTTGGAAACAATCATCAGACTGAGGTCCTCTTGGGAACATCAGTCTGAGGTCCTCTTGGGAACACCAGTAACATCCACAGACTCAGTATAGAGGGGGAACTGAGAGGAAAACATCAGTCTTTAAGGCAGAGGCCTGGGCTTGAACCTTGACTTCAGTTTCAACATCTGAAAATACACGAAATAGGAGCTTCTAGTTGTGTAAACCAGACCTCTTAATCTCTTGGCCTTGGTTTCCTCAAATAACTTGCCCCAAGTCACACAGTCAAAAGTTCATAGCACACTGTCCAATCCCTTTAATCCAAGGCCATGGCCACCACTGTATTCAGACTACATAGTCTCTGTTCTCTGAAAAACTCATTGAAATTTTTTTGATTGGTTATTGCCTACATTTGTTTTGTACCAACTAAACTTTTATGTATATAAAATTGGATGTCAGTTTTGCATCACGTAGGCCATTGTCAAGTTTTAGACATTACAGGAAAGGTCATAAAAACCTAAATATAGGCTTCGCCAACTGTCATACTAACAAATAAAACTTAGGGTGCACGATGTGCTAGGCAGTGCAATACATATTTTCACAGACATTGTTCTTATTTCCTGCAAACAACGCTTTGATATAGGAATTGAGTATGGATCTTGGTCAAGTTACTTACCTCTGCGTTTTTTTTTTCTGTAAAATTGGAGAGAGTAAATGAAAAGGAAAACAGAGTACCCTTGCATATTACATGGTAAATAATCTCCTTTCTTTGATTTTTTTCTTTTTTACAGATGAATAAACTGAGGTTCAGAGAGATTGAATAAACACCCCATGTTCACATGGTAAATAACTCACACATGCTTTCCAGAAGAGTCAAACCAAAAGGACCTCCTTACTGGGGGATGGAAATGATTAAAAAACATTCAGGCTTTCAGTTAACACAGAGCTTTTTATTTCTATGGAAAAGAGGCACTGACTGTGTCTCACCTGATCCCAAGAGGTATGGTGCCTATCTGGAATCCACAATATAAGCCTTACATAACCAACCTTTGATGAACTAAAAGGTTTAGAAAAGGGGGTTTTGGAATTAGCTGAATTTTCTAGTCAATTCACACCCTTTTTTAAGCTTGCCTAAATGTTTAAATTTCCTTTTCTTACTTTGTAACAGATTGACCCTAAACACAAACTTTTTAATGTGATAAAGTATTTCCCACTCCCTTAAAACCATCACTGTAAACATCATTTTTTTCATTCATTCATATCTGGTATATGTAATATACTTTTCTAGATATGGCCTATTTTGTGAATACCAAAGTATAAAATCAGTTGAAACTATACTGGCACTGAAAGTATTGTACACTTTTTAAAGACAGATTTATTAGATGAGCTTTATTTGCTACAACTTGCTTCCTCCTTAAAAGAGGAAGCATGGATTAAACAGTGAGTTATGTTCTTTTAACATAACAGATTAGGAAAAGTGAAAAGTTTAAAAATACCCCAAGTGTCAAAAGAAGGTTTTCCTACACTATTGGTGGGATTGCTAAACTGGTGTGACAGTTTGGGAAGGTATTTTGGCAACACATATTGACTTAAAATGCACATATTTTTGATTAGGAATTCTATGTCTAAAAAGTGATCAAAGTAAGAGATGTGTGTGTATTTATATAAATACAGTAATTTTTATTTATAATAGAAAAAAATGGCAACTGGAGTGGCCTACTTAAATAAATTTTGATACACACGTACTATAGAATGCTATATAACACTTTAAAAGGAAGGTAAGTCTGTACATTTCTATACAGAAACATGTAAACAATATACTAAATTTGGAAAACTCAAGTTAAAGAAAAGTATGTATAGATATCAGCCTATTTCTCTTTTAAGTGGTGCATATGAATACATTTCCATACATGTGTTTATGGTCTGGATGGGGATACAGGTGAGCTGTTCACATACTCAGCACTTTTTTAGGTTTTTGTTTTACTTTGTTTTAAAATCACCATGTATAACATTTATAATTTAAAACTAGTCTTCAATTTTAAAAAAAGCAAGGGAGAGAGGAGGAAGGGGAGATCATGGTGTATGACACTTCTCTTGGGGGCAGGACACAATTATAAGAGGGACTTTACCTAACAAACGCAATCAGTGTAACCTAATTCTTTGTATCTTCAATGAATCTCAAACAGTAAAAACAAATAAATAAAAAGAGGCAAGAAAAATGGGATAGGAGGAAGGGAAAGAGGTAACTGAGGTTTTACTATACTTCAAATAAAATTCTCTACCCACATCACTAGACCTAAAATTAGTCACCAAAAATGTTGCATTTACCTGAAGTCTGGGTCTAAGACCTGAAAGCCCATTCTGTGTTGGCATCTGAAGGAAAGAGAAAATTCAGCCATCAGCCATGTGCGCATGCGGGCTTTTCTTGCAGAGTCTTCTGATGGGGGCCCTTCATTTGCATACAAGTTCTACAAAGAGATAAAAAACTAAAACCCTACATATCCCACCCATAAGTTACTGTAAACTTTGTAGAAATAACTGAAGTTAACTGGAGCAGCTATCTGGTAAAGGCAGAGTATCACCCCACCCCTGCCTATCCTAAGTACTTCTTAGAAATTGGCAAATAAGTGAGTGGTTTGTTGGGATGGCTGACTGGGCCTTCAAACACAGATGTACAATACAAAAAACTGTTACAAGTTTTTTGATCCCACGAGGTATGGTGCCTATCTAGAACCCATAATATAAGAAAAAAAGTAGTCGACAATAGTAGGAAAAAATTCACTGTGTATCAACTTCATAATCTTTTAAAAAGGGATCATTTTAATGCCCAATTTGGGTTATTACATGGATAAAATGGGTTAAAGCTCTTAGGACAATGCCTTGTACTGAGTAAGTGTTCAATAAATGCTAGCTGTTATTATTGTGACAACAATGATGACAAGGGATGCCTAATTGCCTTTCTTTGACTCTAAGTGGAAAGATAAAACGGACCTATGTCAAACAGCTAGAAGACAAGGCAATAGAGATATCTGTGTGAATTCTATTTAATTAGATTTAAATGCTAAATGCTTTCAGAGAAGAAATGACCATTTTACACTAGGGTAGCCAATGCTACCAGGAAAGAAAGCATGCTTGAATCTTTCACTAATAAATCCCCTATGACCTAGCATGCTGCTTGTCAAAATAAGTATTGGTTAAATAATGAATGGAGGTGTGCCTTGACCAGGCAATGAAACATCACTAGGCGTCAAGCTGTTGGAATTCAAGAAAGAAAGGAAAGAGAAGTATTCTAGGAAGGAGGAGACAAGGAAATATGCTTTATTTAGCTCATATTAAAAGGATAGGTGCTCTGTGATAGTTAGCAGGAGAACTTGAACATCAGCACAAAGAAATAGGATTCAAGTAAGAGCACAAACACCCTTAATAATGGTAGTGGCATTCTGTAAATCTGACAGTATCCCAAATAGATATCAAAAAGGAGCAATGTAGGACATAAATATAAATACTCCAGACATCAAAGTTACAGTCAACCACAATTTGTATAGCCTAAGTTGATGAGGGTGCTGTCCAAGCTCTCCCCTAACCCATCTCGCTTCCTTCATACCACTCCTGTCTTGCCCACTTTTGGTCCATTCTCCACCCTATACCAAAGCCCTTCCCCCCATCTCACCCCCATACAAAGCCTTCCAGTGTCTCCATAAAGCTATTTAAATATGGTGTACAAGACTTTCCATTGGGAGCACTTGTCTCACTCACAGTCCATCAACATGTGCATCTATCAATTCTTATTCATCTTTCAGTCTCAGCCCTCAGGAAGCCTTCCTGCTGTCCCCGGGTCTAGTTTGCGTGGGTTCCCACATGCTCACTGTACTTCCTTTATCAGAGGATCTGCTGCCCACATGAGAGCAGAATCAGTTCTGTGTGGTGACTGCCATTTGCTCCACATTGTTACAGAGCCTGGCACACAGTAGTACCAAATGGATACGTAGAATGTACATGAAGATGCAAACGGACTTAGAGGAAACTAGAATAAGAGTAAAACTGCGAAAAAAAAAAAAAAACTTTTATGACTTCCTGGCTATAGCAGAAATTTCTCCCTTGGTTAGGCTACTTTTGTTTGCTCTCTGGTCATGGTTTACATTTTTGGCCAGCCCATCACTTTCTGAAATGTGGTTTGAAGAACTAAACTTTGGCAAACTCATGCATTTAAAAGAAGGTCTACACAACATACAAGCACAGATTACCAAACTACATGTTTTTATAACTTTATAAAAAAGAAATAAAATCTTGTTTCATATTATAGCAAACCATCTCCCACCCTAATGCCATATGATTTCCTCAGAGAACACAGAAAAGCTTGAAATACTTGTCGAATCTATGATTGAAGTCAAGGTTGTGCAACCAAAGTTTGTTTCAAAAGAATTATATCAACCCAAGGAGGGGAGAGAATCAAGTATAGTTTGCTAATCTACCCATTCTAAGAAAGTAAAGTATAAAGAGATGTACCAGAAAAAAAGGAGAATTTTCCAATTTCTATAGAATTGTGTAAATATACCAATAAAGCAGAACGATGACACACTTAAGTGTTTCCCCCTATACTTTATTAATCTAGAGGCAAAGGGAGGAAAAAAAGACTATAAAAATCATGAGATGCTTATTTGGGAAGAAAAAGGAAACATTTTTCTGGACTACATAGCTAGGGGCTTTATGAGAAGAAAAATAGTAATTCAAGGATATATGTCTTGAATTATGTCCCCAAGAAATAGATTCTGAGACGAAGAATTCCATATAGAAGATTTTAGGGGTGTACTCTCACCAAAGTCATGCCTTTAAGGAAGTAAGGATGTAGAACTGGGCAGAGAAGGAGATCCCGATCCAAGGGACAGCTGCACCCAGGGTCTGAGCTAGTCCTACAATCCAGCGAGGAGCTTTGGAAGTGGGATTTCCCCTTAAAAGCTGCCCCTTATTTAGCCAAGAGGGAAAGACCTTCATATCCCTGCAATAATCAGTCGCTGGCCAGCAGGCCAGTCCCTGGGAAAGGGAAGATGGGATGGGAACACTACCCCAAAGAAGGCTCTAAACAAATACCACAGTGTTCACTCCATTTGTTTCCATTCCAAATGAAATAAAATCTTTTTATCGATTTTTTTAAATTTTTAAATGTTTTTAATCTAATAGACTTTTTTTGAGACAAGGTGTCATTCTGTCATCCAAGCTAGAGTGCAGTGCCATCATCACAGCTCACTGTAACCTCAAACTCCTGGGCTCAAGCAATCCTCCTGCCTCAGCCTCCCAAAGACTGCAGGCACCTACCAACACTCAGCTAATTTTTCTATTTTTTGTATAGATGGGGGTCTGGTTCTTGCTCAGCCTGGGCTCAAACTCCTGAATTCAAGGGATCCTCGTGCCTCAGCATCCCAGAGTGCTAGTATTACAGGAGTGAGCTACCACACCTAGCCTTGCTCACTTAACTACAGGATGTAAATGTGAAAGATAAATGCATATTAAAAAAGTAGTAAGTGTGTATCTCCCTTAGCAAACTGAAACTTCCCATTGGACAATAATTAGGCTGGTTAAAGTAATTAAGGAGTCTCAGTTTAAAGTAGAGAGAACTATGAAGAAAAAAAATCTCATGAATTATTTAGAAAGATCGCAAGCCAAGCCATCATTTGACACATGAGGGAAATACAGATAAATGATTTGCTCAGTCATAGAGTTAGTGACAGAAATTAAAGGAGAGCTAGACCTAATTTTCAAGACTGCTCCAGATAGGTCACTACATCTCACATTAGACTGAGCACTGCAGGAGAATTTTTAACAAGTAATCTAATCTTTGCCCTTCATGCAAATAATAGAAACTCAGTAAAAAGAATCAGATTTCAACACTAACATGAAAATTAGATTCCAATGAGTTTTGTTTTGGAGAGCAGAATTAGCATTCATAGTTTCAAATCAATGTAGAAGAAAAGATACTTTAGATTTAGAATTTCTAATAATTAAATATCCAGTGTTATAGTATGTCCCAATCTTGGAGATTTTCAGTCAAAAATTAGACTAAAATTAGTCAAAAATTACACTAAAAAGAACAGAGCATAAACTGCTCTAATAATCCAGCTGTATTCCAAGTATTGTACTAAGTGTTCTATCTAGATTACATACTATAAAATTCTCTATAATCTTATGTAATGATCGTTATCCCTATATCATATGAAAGAAAATGAAGACGTAGACTACCCAAAGACATTAACAGCTACTACCTACTGCTCCAAACCACTATCATCTCTGAGCTGGGCTATTATGTTTGCCTTCTGACTAGTCATCTTGCCTTTACCCTGCTCCTGTAGTTTTTTGTCTATGAAGCAGCAAGTGTGATTGTGATGGTTAATTTTATGTGTTAACTTGACTGGGTCACAGGGTACCCAGATACTAGGTTAAACATCATGTCTGGGTGTGTCTTTGAGGATGCTCCTGAATGAGGCTGTCATTTAAGCCAGTAGACTAAGTAAAGCAAATGGTCCTCCCCATTGTAGATGAGCATCATCAAATCCACTGATGGTCTAAATAGAACAAAAAGATGGAGGAAAGGAGAATACACTCTCTCTATCTAACTGCTTGAGCTGGGACACAGAGTCTCTCCTGCCATTAGACTGAGACCCATACCATTAGCTCTCTTGGTTCTCAGATCCCCAGATTCAGAATGGAATGACACCACCGGTATCCTGAATCTCCAGCTTGCAGATGCAGATCATGGGACTTCACTTTTATCTCTTCCTACTTTCCTTACATAAATCACACTCACACATACACACACACTTCTCCAGCCCCACTTGCTATATCAAAACACACCAAAAACACTCCCAGTTTAAGACCTCCATACTGTTTGCCTCTGCCTAAAACACTCTTCTCCCAGACATCTGTATGGCTTGTTCCCTATTATCTTCAAGTCTCTGCTTAAATAATATATTATCAGTGGGACCATCTAATATGAAGTAGAAACCTCCTTCTCCACAGCCCTCCCTAGCCTCTTCACCATACTTCATTTCTCCAGAGCACATACCATCATTTGACTTCTGAATTTACTTGTTAGCATCTGTGTCAAGCACTAAAGATTGAGCTTTTTGAAAAATGGACCTTGACCTGATCATTCAATACTGTGCCCTAACCATCAGAACTGTGCAAGACACAGTAAATATTTGCCAAATAAATGAAGCTGGGGCTACCAGACTTAAGACCTATTCTCTTAAATGCCAAACCAGTCTGGCATCCAGGAAAAGGACTTCATTCATTAAGAAGGTGGGGGAACTATTTTAATAGATCTAAGGTCCCATTCCAATTCTGGGACTATGATGCTATGACAAAGACATTAGGGCCTTAATAGCATGGCTTTCTTTTGCTGCTCTTTCCTCTCTTGCCACAGTTTACTACTTTCCTTGAATAAGTAAGTGGTGAGCATTAGGCATGGATGAGATCATAGGTCCAGGAAGCCAGCTCTTCCTTGAGTCATCTCTAATCCATTTCTCATGTTACTATTTGCTCTTATACTGCAGATGCCATCTGACTCTGCAGCAACTCAGTTGTAAGTGGAAAAATATAGTATTGAAGTGGGCATTTTAAACCAGACTTGACTGATAAATATAAAGTCATCATAGCATTATCATTAAATCTCTGAATAGGAATAAGCAGCAGGTATACTAACATTACATAAAACCAACCTTAGGAACAAGTATATTTTAGTACCAGAAACTAACAGAATAACAGAGTGCTTTGAATTTACTTTTATCAAATAACAGGATTCACTTCTGTCTACCTAACAGTTATAGAAGACATGAAAATCTAGAGTGCCAATAAATTTAAAAGCCTGAAAAAAAGTTGCAGGTATGGTGACCTGAAAAAGGAACAGAAAATTGTTCTGTTATACTGACCTGGAGTAAGATACCTCATTATTCCTTGAAGTTCTACAGAGTTCTTCGGGAAAGGTATTTTAAATGATTACTCTAGACTAACATATCAAACCAATAAGTAAGTATACTATTTCATTCTTGGAAGTAAGCAGGTTTTTTGGTTTTTTTTTTTTGCAGAGACAGAGTCTCACTTTATCGCCCTCAGTAGAGTGCTGTAGCGTCACACAGCTCACAGCAACCTCCAACTCCTGGGCTTAGGCAATTCTCTTACCTCAGCCTCACAAGTAGCTGGGACTACAGGCACCCGTCACAACGCCCAGCTATTTTTCTGTTTTGCAATTCGGCCAAAGCCAGGTTTGAACCCGCTACCTTCAGTATATGGGGCCAGCGCCAGCAGCTCTTAAATATAAAAACCAAAGTACGCTATTTGAACAATAATTTTTAATTCAACTTAATATGTTGTTTAGGCTATTGCATCCTCATTTATAAGTGAAATGTTTGTAATTTCCCTTTATACTGATATATTTTTTCCAATTTTAATATCAAGTATATCTAGATGAAGTAGAATGATTTTGAAGTAATGCTTCTTTTTCTATTGTCTAAGATTAGGCATGAACTGTTTTTTCAAATTATCTTCTATTTTTATTTATAAATATAAATATTTTCTATTTTTTGAGACTTTGGGGAAAAAATAAAAAAAGAAGTTAACTGATGACTCCATACTGAACCTCAGATCAAAGCATTCTATGATAGACATAATTTTAGCTGACAATGTGAACGTTACTTTTTTGCATTATCATTATTATTGCTCAATATTTCGTTGCAGCAATCATCTGATTTCTTATCCAATTGTATTTATCTTCGTTTGTTCTTAATGAGATTTTATTTCTAGTCCTTACCTTAAACATTGTTATTGTTATTTAAAAAATAAAAAAAAAAATGGTAGTTTGAAAACTCCTTGCCTCTTAATCTTTTATACACACCAGAAATGTACTTAGCTCCTTATTCCCAAAGTTGTATTGGTGTTTCTCCCCCCGTGAGTCCTACTTTAAACATCCACCTGTAAGCCACACTTTGACATATCCAACAGAAAAATTTCTGTCTCTATCCTAACTGCTTGTCTCCAGGTGTCTCAGAATATTAGTGAGGTTGAAATCATTTGTATAATTCCTTTTTTATAAAAGACTGCTGAGGATGCCTGGGGATCTTTATAGAACTTCCTTTCTCTAAAACATTTTTGAAAAATAGAATAGTTCAGTTGGAACTTAGGAAAGAAAGGAAGGATAATACAAACTTACCATAGGGTTGGCACCGTCCTAGGTGCTTTAATAGAATTCTTATTTGATGCCTCCTAAAATACTCTAAGATAGGTATTATCAACCCCTCCCTCTCTTACAGGTGAGGAAACCAAGGTTTAGAGAAGTCAAAGAACTTGCCCAAATTCATACACCATTAAATGGCAAAACCTGAACTTGAGACGGGGTCTTTCTGCCTCCATTATCTACACTCTTAACCACTATACCATGCCACAAGGGAGAAATGGAGGTGGGAAGGGGAAAGGACATTCCTTTCTCCTCCTGCTGATGTCAGAACTCAGGAGAGAACCACTGCAGGTCCTCTGCTTCGTTTGTAAGTTACCAACCTGTGTCTGTGCACATGCACCTGTATGCACACATTCGTGATGCAAATCTTCCCAAATGGTGAATGTTTCTGTTAGGATTTGGGCATACTTTGTCTGTCCCCATTAAAATGTGTTTAAATCTGATCCCCAATATGGTTGTGTGGGGATATGGGGTCTAACGGAAGGTGTCTGGGTCATGGGACAGATCCCTCGTGAATTGCTTGGAGTCATTCTCATGATAGTGAGTGACTTCTCACTCTGGGTTATTATTTCTTACAGCACTGGATTCATTCCCATCAGAGTACATTGTTATATAGACAAGAAGCTTCTGGAGGGTTGGTCTCTTCCCATGTGTCTGCTTTCCCTTGGCCTTTCTCTGGACCGTATTTCAACCTGACATGTGGGCCTCACCAGATAGCTGCACCATGCTTCTCAGACTTCCCTGCCTGCAGAACCATGAGCTAAATAAACCTCTTTTCTTTATAAATTACCAGTCTCAGGTATTCTGTTAAAACAACACAAAATAGACAAGACAGTCTCCCAAGCCATCTGTGGGTTTTTCTTAAAGGTCACTCAACAGGCCCCAAGGGAAAGAAGGGCTTGGTCTAAAAAGTTTTATATTTCCTCTTACTTTTCAAACATTGGAAAATCCATTTGGCTCAGAGAAATGAATAGTAAAAGGAGTTCTAACTACCTAGAGCCAACAGAGTGTAATGGAAAAATGGCAAAAATATGGCTGGACTTTATTTTCTTTTTGCTCAGCATATCCTGTCTTTAATCTGGAAGGTAAATAGGCATGCCCAACATACCAATTCTTTTCAGGTGAAATTATCTAGGTTACAAAAACAAGCAAGAACTGTGTTTTTATTATTCCTTAACTCATGGCTGACAGAAATCATTTTCAAAATAAATCAGAGGCAAATATTGTCCACAGGGAGCAAACCTACAAATTTCTATTACATCGATAACTGACTTTTGTGAATTTTTTTCTTTCACTTTAATTAACATTGTATGGCACTACCTGAAAGAGAGCATTGCGAAAGCCAGAAAAGGAAAATTTTAATTTTCATATTTGGGTTATTTAAATATACAGGCAAAAAAAGAGAGACAGATAGGTACTTGTTGCATATCAGTAGTAGACTAACATCCCTGAGATATTTAACCTTCAGAATAGAACAATTCTGCACACCTCTCTCCCTGCAATCCAATATCAACTGCTTTGACTCAGTAATCTACGTCTTCAGTTATGCTAGTGATAGCTACGCCCATTTTTTGTCTTATATATCCAGATTCTCTTGCTTTATATTTTCTTCTATAGACTAAAACTAAACAAATAGTCTACAGAAACCATCTTCACAGACAGAACATCCTTAAACAAGAAACTAGATAATACTGACGGTTAGTTTGAAGCAATGCCTACTACATTCCTTTCTCTGGATGTCATTTAAATCAAGAATTACCTACATGAAATAATTTAAAGCAGTAGTCTTCAGAATACCAGTTATAGGCAAGTTAATATTTGTTTCACATAAAAAGATGGCATGGTCACCCAAAGTTAAATGAGGTCCCCCCTGCTTTCCTCTTAACCACAGATTTCACAGAGCCTATAAAATGCAAAAGTGCATCACATCCCTCCAAGAAAGGAACAGAGAACATCGCAGTTTTCAAGCTAATTTGACTATGGAACACTTTATTCAAGGACCCTCTTGGTTCACAAAGCTGGTGGCCCATGGAACATGCTTGGGGCAGGTGGGAGTGGGAATCAATATAAAGGCTAGGTCTGCCTGAAGACAGAGAATGGATGGTAACACTCAATGATCAAGTCAGACTTCCCACATCTGTCCATTCTGCATTCCCAGATTAGATGGCACCCCATATTTGGAACACTGTGAAGGGTCATTTTACACATGAGAACTCAGAGAGGCCCGAAATGACTTTACTCAATCACACAGCTGAATTAGAGTGGTGCTGGAAATGGAGCATAATGGTCTCAGAGACAAAATGAATTTATGCTCATAGCAAAATGATCAGGGATATCTCTCAGAGAAAACAGACAGAATGTTTTTAAAGTTTTATTAAATCTATGGAAAATATACCAGTTAACACCAAATTTAGTGAAGAAAGACCATTATATTTGGACACTCCCCAGGGACAAGGTGGGTTGGCATTTTTAGTAAAACCAGGAAAATCTTTTTTTATTTTTTTGAGACAGGATCTTGTTGTCTCCCAGGCTAAGGTATAGTAATATGATCATAGTTCACTTCAACCTCAAACACCTATACTCAGGTGATCCTCCTGCCTCAGTTTCCTGAATAGTTGAGACTACAGGTGCATGCCACCATACTTGGTTAATTTATTTTTATTTTTGTAGAGATGGCATTCTTACTATGTTGCCCAGGCTAGTCTCAAACTTCTGGCCTCAAGCCATCCTTCTATTTTAGTTTATCAATATGCTGGGATTACAGGCAAGAGGCACTCTGCCCAACCTAAGACTATCTTAAATGTATGGTATGCACAAAAATCTTTCCCAGCCAATTCCTGGGAGATGTCATCCAATCCTATTTAAAAGTGGGAAATTAATACTATATGGCATATCAAAAAAAGGTTACAAATTTCTTATCAGTCTTAAAAATGCAAAACATATTTGATATCTTTAATTTGAATGCAAATTAATGCCTGGGAATATAAGACACATTTTAAAAATGTTTTTTAAAAAAGAAATAAATCTTTAACCAAAAGGAAGTTATAGTATTTCAAGTAAGTCTGATTCTAATTGCAAATTTACAGACATGAATGTAATCATATACAACTTATTACAGTAGAACCTCTGTAAATTGACCACCCATGGGATTGTGACAAACTGGTCAACATACAGAGGTGGTCAACATAAGAAACTAAGCCTACTGTACTGATACATACATGTGGTGCGTGTCCAGTCTATGAAAATGAGATAGACTCAGGAAGTGCAGGGAAGTGGTCAACTATAGAGGTTCTTTTGGCAAACCATAGGTAATGGGGTAATTAAGACACCAGAGAAGATTAATATTTATAGGTACAAAAAGTTTCAAAATTGGAAGGATACCAAAAATGTCAAGCCATTTGACTTTTCTGCTTTTAAGCACTCCCTAACAATGTAAAAATACAAATCTAAATGCAAGAATAATCTAATTATACTAACTCCTCTACTCAAATTGCTGATAAAGAAATGAGCAGCAATTGTGCCGTTTTTAGTTAGGAACTAAAATCCCTTCAAACAATGATTTGATGAGTGAATACACATATGAAACACAACTTTTACTTAGGTATTCTTTACCCAACACTGACGCACAAACTTGAATTCTGCACTTTAAATCTCACAGCAAACCCTGAATTCCACACTCTGCTTTAAATATCAGAAAACCTCAGGGGAATATTTCCATCCTGGTTTTCAGTAAATGTTGCTTCTGACTCATTTGTTTCAAGGATTAGCAAGGGTCTGAAACATATGTTAGAAAGTCAAAGGAATAATCATTTTTGAAGGACAGCCTTCAGAAACAAAGTCAGACCAAAGAAAACTGAAGTTGCTTTGAGATGACAAAGCTATTTCCTCACTTCCTATAAAGCAGCACATGGAGAAGATGAGGAAGAAGATGTAGCACAACATCACTCCACAGTAGTAAGGCCTGCTTCTGACCCCCTTCTTAAACCTGCAGCATGCTCTCAGCCCTGCACTCCTGTATAACTTCCGTTGATAAAATATAAGGTCCTAAGAGCAAGAACCTTACCTGGGTTTTGTTTAACTGATAAATCCTGGTGCCTACAACATCTCCTAGGACAAAGCTGCTGCTCAATAATACTGATCAATTAACAAACAATATTGTTCTTTGTCATCTTTGAATCCTGTAGGAGCTCATCAGTCTGTTTCCTAACCTTATACCTTAACCAGCCAACCTTCAAGGAAAGGTCATAGGCATTGATAGCAGTGTCACACTAAGAGACAAGCAGACTCCTGCAGATCTACGATGACCACACGATGATGATCTACAAAGATTCAGTAGAGTAAATTACTACCTGATTTCTCCATCATTCAAAATACTGGATGAGCTTTTTATAGATGATACTTAACTAAAGTATTCAAAAATTTCTCTATTTTATTCCTTAGCTAGAAACTTAAGAAAGAAAGACTATTTATTCAACCAATAATTACATTTCAAATGTACATGATACTTACAACAAGTAAACATCAGACTTACCATTCAAAATACTATTTGGAAATAGAAACAAATGTGGATTGCTTTCCAAAGCAGGATTGCATCATGCCAAACTCTGGCTTCTCAGTATGCCATAGACACATTTCTCATCCTTTTATAACTTTTCCTTTTGGATTTTCGCTTTTTTTAAATTAAATAATAATTATGTACATTAGTGCAATCATGGGGCACAATATGCTGACTTCATATACAATCTGATATATTTTCATCAAACTGTTTAACATAGCCTTCATGGCCTTTTAATCACTATATGAAGACATTTATATTCTGCATTTAGAAAGTTTCACTTGTATCTTTCTAAGCTGTCCCATAAGTGTGATCTCACCAATTGCCCTCCCTCCACCCATCCTCCCCCCTCTCCTCCCCTCCCTTGACCCTTTCTCCATACTCTTGTGCTATAATTGGATTTTAGCCTTCATATGAAAGCTATAAATTAGCTTCATAGTAGGGCTGAGTACATTGGATATTTTTTTCTTCCATTTGTGAGATACTTTGCTAAGAATAATGTTCCAGCTCCATCCATGTAAATATGAAAGAGGTAAAGTTGCCATCTTTCTTTAAGACTGCATAGTATTCCATGGTATACATGTACCACAACTTATTAATCCATTCATGAGTTGATGGGCACTTGGGCTTCTTCCACGACTTAGCAATTATGAATTGGGCTGCAATAAACTTTCTGGTACAGATATCTTTATTATGATGTGATTTTTGGTCTTCTGGATATATACCTAGTAAAGGAATTATAGGATCGAATGGCAGGTCTGTTTTTAGATCTCTAAGTATTCTCCAAACATCCTTCCAAAAGGAATATATTAGTTTGCATTCTCACCAGCAATGTAGAAGTGTTCCCTTTTCTCCACATCCAAGCCACTGGCTGGCGACCTATAAAGGACCCACACCTTTCACCATTAACTAAGATAGACTCTCACTAGATCAAAGATTTAAACTTAAGACATGAAACTATAAAAATACTTAGAAGAAAGTGCAGGGAAAACTCTTGAAGGAATCGGCCTGGGTGAATTTTTTATGAGGAGGACTCCCCAGGCAACTGAAGCAGTATCAAAAATACACTACTGGGACCTGATCAACCTAAATAGCTTCTGCACTGCTAAGAACACAGTAAGCATAGCAGGCAGACAGCCCTCAGAATGGGAGAAAATATTTGCAATATTTGCTATGCCTCCGACAAAGGTTTAGTAACCAGAATCCACAGAGAACTCAAATGTGTTAGCAACAAAAGGACAAGTGATCCCATCTCAAGGTGGGCAAAGGACTTGAAGAGAAACTTCTCTAAAGAAGACAGGCGCACGGCCTACCGGCATATGAAAAAATAAAAATGCTCACCATCCTTAATCATCAGAGAAATGCAAATCAAAACTACTTTGAGATATCATCTAACTCCAGTAAGATTAGCCCACATAACAAAATCCCAAAACCAGAGATGCTGG
>CAUYON010211936.1:0-20136 GCA_963573935.1 Arctocebus calabarensis
ATTTCACAGAACTTGGAAATTTCCAAGTTAAGTTTACAAATTCCTAAGGGCTGAGTCACCATGGAGAGGACCCTGCAAGTGTATCCTCATAGTCTCTTTGAGAAGACCTGTTCTCCCAGACCTCACCCTTCTTGGGTATCCTTTCTCATTACTTCTCAATTAGACTTTCCACACTTCCTCAGCTTAAGCTGGGTCTTGTGGGTCACTCATGTATTTCTAGAACTCTATGAGGTCAAGGTGGGTGGTTCCCTTGAGTTCAGGAGTTCAAGACAAGCCAAAGCAAGAACAAGACCGAGTCTCTTCTAAAAACAGAAAAACTAGCAAGGCATTTTGGCAGACCTCTGTAGTTCCAGCTACTCTGAAGACTAAGGAAAGAGGATGGCTCAAGACCAAAAGTTTGAAGTTGCTGTGAGCTATGATGCCAGGGTACTCTTCCCAAGGAAACACAGGTAGACTCTGACTCAAAACAAAACAACCCCCCCCAAATCTCTCAGCCTGGCTCCTTACTCTTGCCAATGGCACCCCCACCCCCTATGCATTTCTGATTGAGCAAGGTAACCAGGAACCCAACAAACCAAAAGGAAATGTAAATTCTTTTGTTTTACATTTCCTTGGCTCCTTTGTCTTTTAGAATTGGTTCCTGTGAGTTTAAATGGCCCAGGTGGAATGATGCAGCAGGAACATTTAGGTCAGAGGATTAGAAACACCTGAAAAACCATTTGCATTCATTTCCAGGGTATCCCATGGACTTCCCTACAGGTCTCTCAGGACCTGCAGGTCACAAGGTGAGAGAAGGTCACACTTGGGTCCTCTGGGAGATGCCATAGTGAAGAGGAGACCACAGCTTGGTGCCCAGAGCAAGAGTAAAACACTGCCCCAGATCCTGGATTCACCTCTGCTTTCAGACAGTGCGACTGATTGGATAATTGTTAATGCAGCATCCCTGACTGGGTAGGGCTTCAGATCCCACTCCTCTGGCCTTGAGTGACAAGAGATACAATAAGACAAGAAGCTGAGTGAGGACAGAAAACCAACAGTGTTTGCCTGTTGGTTTTTGTTTGTTTGTTTGTTTGTTTGTTTTAGGACAAGGATCATAATATTATCCATCTAGATATTCCAGGGCCACCTACTTACCTACTTACCACAGAGTAGCTGTTTAACAAATGTGCACTGAATGAATGAAAATATATTTACTGAGTGTTTCCATTGTCCTAGGCTTGGGAACCTATTAAAAAGAGTTAGACCCTGCCTTTGAGGCATTTGTCTTTTTCTTTCATCTTGTTTTTCTTTTCTTTTCTTTCTTTTCCTTTTTTTTTTTTAGACAGTGTCACTTTGTGACAAAGTGGGAGTGCCCTGACATCTTAACTCACAGCAACCTCAAACTCTTGGGCTAAAGCCATTCTCTTGCCTCAGCTTCCCAAATAGCCAAGACTACCGGCACACACCACAACACTTGGCTATTATCCAAGACCAGAGACTAGGTCTCCTTGTGGCTCAGACTGGTCTCAACTCTGTGAACTCAGGCAATCCACCCGCGTTGGCCTCCCATGTGTTAGGATTACAGGTGTGAGCCACCATATCTGGCCTCAGGCATTTTCAGTGTATGTCATGATATATAGATAAAAACATGCACAGGAATAATTTAATAACTAGACATATGAATGCTTTTTGGTGTTACAAGCATAGGCTGTGGCTGTTCTGAGGAGGGTTAAATTCCTGCTAGTCTCTGGTGAGGGGATTGGCAATCCCAGGAGGCTTCATGCAGGAGGTGGCATTTATGCTTCAAAATGATGGGCAAAATGTGGTGGTGTATGTTACACATCCTGGCTGAAGGGCTCCACTATTACTTTGACTTTACCTAACAAAGGCTGAATTCCTTTTATCCAGGCCTCGCGCCTGCTCTGGGAGGCAGTTCTGCCTGGAGGATATTTGTATTTAGCCCTGAAAATGAATTATATCCTTTCATAAACCTTATTTATATATGTATATGTATATATACACATATGTATACATACAGAGTAAATATGAGTTTTTCAGAAATGGAAACAACATAGTAACAATTATTTGACATTTGAGATTGTTTTCAATTTACCTGGACTCTGGTCTTTTGGGGAGGCTGCCTGACCTTCAAGAGGGAGGCAGTCCTCTAAGGCAGCACATCCAGTAGAAATAAAAAGTGAGCCACGTGTGTCATTTCAAATTTTCTAATAGCTTCATAAAAGAAAATAAAACTAATTAGGTTAACTTGATTGTAACTTTTTATTTAACACAATATATTCAAAATATTTTTGTTTTGCTATTTTTGTTTCACTTTTATAAGTAAAAAGATATTAATGAATTACTTTGTTGATTCTGTATCTTTGAAATTCATTCTATGTGTTAAATGTAGAGCAGAGCTCTCCTCAGAACAACATGTGACCAGTTTTTGCTACATTGAAGTGCAGCTCTGAGGGCTCTGACTCCACTAACATTAGAGAAGTGACACCTGAACTACACATTTTTTGTCAGAAATAACGGGTCCTTTCATTCCTTCCCCCACCTCTTTTCAGACCAAGGGTGGGAGGAACAGTGCCCAAAGAGGGAACAGGGGGTTTCAAGCATAAAATGTCCACTGGTAGACACACACTTGAACACACTGCTTTGGGGGACCCATCTCCCAGCCAGAAATCATATACTGAACAAAAAATTAATGGGGCCACTAGAGGGAAGAACCCCAATATTTTGGTTATGTAACTCTGCAAATGCACTGGAAGCATAGGATATACACTTACTTCATGTGACCACAGTGACTGGACAGGCCAGGTTGGGTGCAGGATCTAGGTTTCTGAGAGGTACCTGACCTTGGATAAGTACATTCACAACCTCCAGGGATTAGTGACCCACAACCAATTAGCCCTACCTATCAAACTTTGATTCTTTCCCAAAATGAACACTGATTCTCCTCCTGCTGTGATCTGCGCCAAGCAGCATCCACTTTGTGGTTGAGCAGGGTAACCAGAGACGTAGAGCTAGGAGAAGTGGCAGTTAAGGCTGGGCTGGCTCTGCACCTGAGCAGGACTCAGCACCTGGGTGTGGGCCTGGAGCATCACAGGGCTCCTGCTACTTTCACTTCTAGAAGACACCCTGCTCTAAGTCACAGACTGTTAGGAAAATATAATAGTGTCATCAAGGCAAGACTGTTATTTCTCAGTACCACCCACATAGACAATCCTGCACAAATACTTTTGGAAACGTCACTGTCCACACTTCAAGGGACATTTAGAGTGTTCCCTTCCCAATTGTAATGCCAAAATGGCTGCTGCTCATTCATCTATAATTGTCACACTCGGATCTGGTGACAAACTTCAAAATTGTCTATTACAATCTGCAAGAAAAATTTTTTTAATGAAAAAGGGATAATGAGCAGCATGTTACACATTTTTATTAAAACATTACATTTTCTTTATTTAAGAATTATGATAAACATGCACACATTTGCACAATAGTAGAAATATTCATATAATGAAAACCATCACAAATACTACCAGTGAAGATGCTTCCAAAATTTTATTATCTCACCTTACATGGAAAAACCAACTTCAGTCACCCTAGTCACATAAAGTAAATATAACAGATCACATTATTTCATTTTTTTTCTTTCTTTTTGTTTTGACAAACAGTCTCACTATGTCATCCCTGGGGGAGTGCTCTGGTGTCACAGCTCACTGCAACCTCACTCTTGGGCTTAAGCGATTCTCTTGCCTTAACCTCCCAAGTAGCTGGGACTACAGGTTACAGTCCAGCTGTGGACTACCACCACAATGCCCAGCTATTATTGTTGATGTTGTCATTATTGGGTGTGTGTGGTCGTGCCCTAGCCACTGAGCTACAGGTGCCAAGCCACATGTTATTTCATTTGTAGGTATTTTACGAACTACACATCTAAGGTTGTCTCAAATTTTTTTTTTTTTTTGAGACAGAGCCTCAAGCTATCACCCTGGGTAGAGTGCTGTGGCATCACAGCTCACAGCAACCTCCAATTCCTGGGCTCAAGCAAGTCTTCTGCCTCTGCCTCCCAAGTAGCTGGGACTACAGGCACCCACCACAACACCCGGCCATTTTTTTTGGTTGCAGCCGTTGTTGTTTGGCAGGCCTGGGCTGGATTCAAACCTGCCAGCTCAGATGTACGTGGTTGGCGCCTTAGCCCGTTGAGCCACAGGCGCTGAGCCGATGTCTCAAATTCTTTTTTTTTTGAGACAGAGCCTCAAGCTGTCACCCTGGATAGAGTGCTGTGGCATCACAGCTCACAGCAACCTCCAATTCCTTGGCTCAAGTGAGTCTCTTGCCTCTGTCTCCCAAGTTGCTGGGACCACAGGCGCCTGCCACAACGCCCGGGACTACTATCATTGTGTTTGGTGGGCCCAGGCTGGATTCGAACCTTCCAGCTCAAGTGTACGTGGCTGGCGCCTTAGTCCGTTGAGCCACAGGCGCCGAGCCGATGTCTCAGATTCTTATGGAAAACATTGTTATCATATCTAACAAAAAGAAATAATTTTCTTTTTTTCTATACAGAGACTTACTCTGTCACCTTGGGTAGAATGCTATGGTATCATAGCTCACAGCAACCTCAAACTCTTGGCCTCAGACTATCCCCCTCCTTAGCCTCTCTAGTAGCCATGATTATAGGTGTTCGTTACTATGCCTGGTGAGTTTTTCTATTTTTGGTAGAGACAGGGTCTCTGTCTCTGTCTTGCTTAAGCTGGTCTTGAACTTCTAAGCTCAGGTGATCCACCTGCCTCAGACACCCAGAGTGCTAGGACTACAGGCATGAGCCACTGTTTCACCCCTAACAGTTTCACAGTTTCTTTATGAGAAATTAAAACATGTTTATATTAATTTTATGATTACAACAACCATAAAACTTACATGATGTACCTCTTGTATTACATAAAAACAATTATGTAGCCTAGAAATTGAAAGTCACAAAATTGAAGATATTTCTTGGAAATAAAAGTTCTTAGACTTTGATTATTTATAAAAATATCATAGGTACACACAGATACTGCAAAATACTTTATTCTGAAAAAGCACAAGATAGAAAAAAAATTACATAGAATTAAAAATAATGCATATACCATTATAATAATGATTTGGCTCATTTCTCAGAAGAAGAGGAGGAGAATGTAACGTCTAAGTAAAATTTTAGCTCTAGTAGAGCTTAAATAAAAAAATATAAAAAGGGTATCTGAGGCTGGGCAGGGTGACTCACACCTGTAATACCAGTACTTGGGTGGCCAAGACAGGTGGATTGCCTGAATTCATAGGTTCGAGACCAGCCGAAGCCACAGCAAGACCTAGTCTCTAGAAAAATAGCCAGGTGTTGTGGCTGGACCATGTAGTCTCAGGTACTCAGGAGGCTGAGGCAAGAAGATAGCTTTATCCCAGGAGTTTGAGGTTCCTGTGAGCTGTGATGCCATGGCACTCTACTAAGGGTGACAAAGTGAGACTCTGTGTCAAAAAATAAAGTTAAAGAGGTCCATAGTGATGAAACTGTAATTCATTAGGACCACCACAATGCCTGGCTAATTTCCTTATTTTTTTTAGTAGAAACTACATCTCTTTTTTTCTCAGGCTGGTCATAAACTCCTAAGCTCAAGCAATACACCCATGCTAGCCTCCCAGAGTGCTAGGATTACAAGTATGAGTCACCACTTTTGGTCAAACGTGGGGTAATGGCATTAGTAAGTAGGAAGTACAGTAAATTTAGAAATAGAAACCAACAGAAGCCCAGCCAGGAGGCCAATGCTGGCATCACTGTGGGAACTATGATGGCCCAGACCAGGGAGGACCCTGTGGTAGTTGTTAGAAGTTGTTAGTGGTACTGGCTTTATAATTAACATTTTATAATTCTCAAGTGTCTTTGTACTCTCATATTCCAAAGGAGTTTTCAGTGTTCATGTTATGACTGAAGCAGGCAGCTTAGGGACCTTGATGTTACAGAACTGAAACAGTGAGTGTTATCTCAGCTCCGGTAGTCCAGCAGCTGCAGCCTTAGAGAAAGGAGAGAAGAGACAGAGAGTTCTCAGGACAAGTTGCTGAGCAGAACTTTGTAACTTTCTGTCCACTTTTACTATTCTTTTGAGTTTTTCCACAGGCACATGAGAACCTACTTGCAGCCCTGAGATCACTCTACCTGATTGTCCAGTATAGGCCAAAAGCCTATATGTAAGTCTTTTATACAGATTATTTCTGTGAGAGTAAGTTAAAAGTCTTTGGGAGACGAAATGGAAAGACCTGGCTAGTACTCCATTGTTGTATTAGGCCTGGTCATGCAGGAGAAAGGGCCTGCTGGCTGCCCTGTGCATGGGGCTTCCCTTCAAGCCCTGTATATCTCAGGAATTTCCAAACAACTCTCTAAAGATGGATGAATGCCTCCAGATGATCAGTTAAAAGGTCGAGCTTTGTTGTTGTTTGGTTCTCTAGAGTTCTGCTTTGTGTCCATTTGATCTCCCAGAGCTTTGACTTTAATGGTATGTTACTTCCAATTAGTTAGCATGAGAAAAACTTTAGATAAGTTTAGGAGTGTTGATATCTACTAAGCCATAGACACCCTGACTCCAGGTGGTCACAGCCTGAATCCTTGGGTTTGAGCTGTTAGACTATTGATTTATGATGCGTATGTGCAGTATTGACTATATAGGTTGAGGTAAAATAAAGATTTTTGTCACACACCAAAGAGAGTGTTGTCATTCCTTTTCTATCAAACAATTTTATTTGCAGGACTTATTCTCTGCCATCAACACTAGCAGTCACTTCACCCAACATCTTGGTGTAGTCAGCAGGATGTGCTTTGACAGGACAGCAAAGGGCACGCGCTTCCTCAAGATAGCTTCCTACTATGCGATAGAAGGCTTAAGGTAAGCCTGGGACTTTGAAACCAGAAGGTGAATGGTTGCACTGTGAGTACGTGGGCCTTCGGACATAAAGAAAAGGAAAAAAAATGGGGAATTCTCAATCTTTGCAAGATCAGTATGTGGATTTATTAAAAACTTTATTAAAAACTATGGGTACTACTGTGAAAAGTACAACTTTGCCAGCTTTGTTTCAGGTGGTTGCTAAACATTGTTATTGGTTTATTCCAGAAAAGAAAAATCAGTTGAATTTAAAAGTCTGGAAGGGCATAGGAAAGGCTCTTAGGAGAAAGCTCCAAAGAGGAAAATTCATAAGTAGAGATACTTGGGCTGCTTATCATTTAGTCATAGTTACCTTAGAAACTTTACAATCTAGTTCTGATGTAGAAGATTTAGAGAGCATTTCTCCTCCTCCTGCAAAAGGACCGAGTACTGAGGAACCTATATATAAGGAGCCTGAAAAAGGCCCTGAATAAAAAAGAACGTTAAGACAAAGACAAGTCAGAAAGTGACTCTGACTATACTATTACTAATTCTGACAATGATGAAACTGCTGAAATTAGGAGGCAGTTAGAGGTTGATGATCTCCGAAAACAATTAGCACAGTTAACATAGAATTTACAGGACATTTAGAAACTCCTAAGAAAACTCCTGGCAGTTACAAAAAACTTCTTCCAAAATTAAAAGATGGGGCTCGGAGCCTGTAGCTCAACGGGCTAAGGCGCCAGCCACGTACACCTGAGCTGGCAAGTTCAAATCCAGCCCAGGCCTGCCAAACAACAATGACAGCTGCAACCAAAAAATGGCCAGGCGTTGTGGCGGGTGCCTGTAGTCCCAGTTACTTGGGAGGTGGAGACAGGAAACTTGCTTGAACCCAGGAATTGGAGGTTGCTGTGAGCTGTGAAGCCACAGCACTCTATCCAGGGTGACAGCTTGAGGGTCTGCTCAAAAACAAACAAACAAACAACAACAACAACAACAAAATTAAAAGATGGGCCTGTAAACTCTACCACTACTCCTTTGGAACAGGCATGTTATCTGGTGTGGCCAAATCCTTCAGATTCTGGTTTTGTTACTAAACCTCATTTCCCTGTTGACCCGGTGACTTTTAACATTGTGCAAAATGCGGAGCCTACTGTGCCACACCCAAAGGCTGATTAGCCACCAGTTACTAATATTTTAACTTTTCCCATACTGAGAGAGACGAATGCCACAGGACAAGTCTAAAATGCTTATGTTAGTATTGAAATAAAATGTTTAAAACGTCTTAAAGAGGCAGTCCATACTTACGGCCCTACACCACCATATGTTTTGGAGATCTTAAGATTCTATTGTGGAGATCATTTACTCATTCCTATTGATTGGGATACTTTGGCTCAGACCACCTTAAACCCAGGACAATTCATCCAATTTAAATCTTGGTGGTCAGAAGAGGCGAAAAGACAGTCTCATCATCACGGCTTTAATTTTGAACAATTAACAGTGACTGGACAGTTTGAGAATATTAATGCTCAAGGACATTTTCCTAATGAAGTATTAGCCCACATTAGAGACATTTGCTATACTACTTGGCTCCATCTTGATGAAAAAGGACAGGTTAAGCAATTTTTCATAAAGATTTTTCAGGGGAATAATGAACCTAATGTGGATTTTATTGCCTGGTTGCAACCTGCAATTGAAAAGTCTGTCCCTGGTGAGGATGGCAAAGAATGCTATTGTTACAATTGGCTTTCGAAAATGCAAATGTTGATTGCAAAAATGCCATGGCAGGTCTTAAAAATCAGGATAATCTCACCATTGATCAAGATGTTCATGTTGGTTGCAAAGTAGGATCAGATAGTTTTTAAGCTAACTTATTGGCATCAGCCATAAAAATAGGTGGTGCAAATCCTAAGTGTTATAATTGTGGAAAAACCAGTCATATCAAAAAGAGTGCCAAAAAGGCAGAACTGGAACTAAAGTGAAGACCAAGACTCCAGGCATTTGCCACTGCTGTGGCAAAGGCAGACCTTGGACTAATGAATGCTGTTTAATTGAGGACAAAGATGGCAATATTTTACCTTATACCCAGAAACAGGGAAACTCCTAAGTGGGGCCAGCTCTAAGCCCCCAGACAAACAATTCGAGCTCCCATCTCCAACAGTTTCCTGTGAACAGTGGCCAGGCTCACACTCAAATGGATCAGAATTGAATCCTGTTAGCAAAATCCATGTCCAGGATTTATTTCATGCCACTCAAGGAAGTGCAGCTTTAGATCTCCCTATATTAACAGATGTTAATCTTAACAGTGGGGAAATCTCCTAAAAAGTTACCTACTGGAATTTATTGTCCAATACTTCCCGGTACAGTAGGATTAATTTTAGGAAGAAGCAGTTTCACTATGGAAGGACTTTGTGTTCATTCAGGTATAATTGATGAAGATTACAATGGTGAAATCCTAATAAGGGCTTCGGCCACCAAAAATATCCAAATGTCTGCAGGATATCATGTGACTCAAATATTAAGTTTACCATATCATAAGGGCAAAACCACCTCTATTACAAGAGAAGGTGGTTTTAGAAGCACAGGAAAGGATGTTTTTTGGCATACTTTTCTAAATGATACTGTCCTCAATGTAAAGTAACATTTGAGAACAATATTCAGATTGTGGGGCTCATAGATACAGGAGCAGATGTTTGTATCATTGTTTCTCACATGTGGCCTGAACATTGGCCAAAAGCTCCTGTGAAAGCTACTTTTATTGGCTTTGAAACCATGACTAATATTGAACAAAGTACTGGTGATTTGCATTGTAAAGGACCTGAAGAACAGGCAGCTCATATATGTTCTTACATTGCACCTATTGCAGTTACTTTATGGGGTTGGGACTTATTGCAACAATGTGGAGTGATGCTTGCCATCCCCACGATTTCAAAAGCTGCTAAAACAATATGTTTAACATGGGCTATGATCCAACTCAGCCTGGGGTTTCTAGAAAACCTGAAATAACCCAATGGGCCATGATAAAACAGGCCTAGGTCTTCCTCCATTATCAGAGGATTTTTCCTAGGGGCCTCTACCCAGCACTTTACCCTCTACTTGCAGTGGAAAACAGATAAACCGGTTTGGGTGGAGCAGTGGCCCCTTCCATTAGAAAAGTTAGAAGCACTGCATCAATTAATTGATGAATAATTGCAAGAGGGCATATCAAATTTACAACAAGCTCCTGGAATTCTCCAATCTTTGTAATTAAAAGGAAATCAGGTAAATGGAGATTATTAACAGATTTAAGAAAAATTAATGTGGTTATCCAAGCAGTGGGTTCGTTGCAACCTGGAATTCTAAACCCCACTTTAATAACAAAACATTATCCTATCATTATTATTGGTATAAAAGATTGCTTTTTAAATATTCATTTACATCAAAAAGACATTGAACACTTTGCTTTTACTGTTCCTTTTCTAAACAATGAAAAGCCTACTCAGAGGTTTCACTGGAAAGTTTTGCCTCAAGATGCCCTAAATAGCCCCACCTTGTGTCAGTTGTTTGTAGATCAACCTTTGGAATAACTTAGAAAATCTTTGCCAGAAAGTATATATTTACATTATATGGATGATATCTTATTGGCACATCCAAATTCTAATAAATTACAGGAATTATATCAATTAGCATGTTTCAAATTTAAAGAATATGGTCTTCAATTAGCAGAAGACAAGATACAAACTCAAGAACCTTGGGAATATTTAGGCTATCGTATTATTGTTCAAAGTATTATCCCTCAAAAGGTGCAAATTAGAAGAGATTCCCTTCGAACTTTAAATGATTTTCAAAAATTATTAGGAGATATTAATTGGATAAGACCAATGTTAGGAATCCCCACTTACTCCCTTACTAATTTGTTTTCCATTTTGGAAGGGAACCTAATTTACACAGCCCCAGACAGCTTACTCCTGAAGCTGAAAAGGAATTACAATGGATTGAAGAATATATTCAGGATGTTCAACTAAATCGCATTTCTCAAATTAATAATTTTTACATCTACATGTTTCCATCAAAGCATTACCCTACAGGATTAATTGTACAAGAAAAAGCTTTTGTTGAATGGTGCTTTTTACCTAACAAAGCATCCAAAAATATAGAAACTTATATTCAAAAAGTGGCTTTTATAATATTAAGAGGAAGACAAAGTTTAAGACATTTAATAGGAAGAGATCCTGAGAAAATGGTTGTTCCTCTAACAAATAGCCAAATCTCTGATTTACTTATGCTAAACATAGACTGGCAACTTGCATTATCAGATTATATTGGAGTGATAGATAATTATTTGCCTCCAGATAAAATAATCTGATTTCTTAAAAATTCTTCTTGGATTTTACCTAAAATAGTAAAATTGGAACCAATTCCTAATGCAGAAACATTTTATACAGATGCAACTAAAATGGGAATATCTGGATATTTAGGTCCTAATACTCATAAAGTACAAAAATCCCCTTATGCATCTGTACAAAAAGCAGAAATATTTGCTATTATATTACTTTTAACAGATTACCCAAACCAAGCCCTCAACATCATAAGTGACTCTAAATATTCTACATATGTAGTTCAAAATTTGAAACTGTTACTTTACCAACTAATACCCAAGAACTTATTGTTTTCCTCCCTTCAACAATTAATTATAAATAGATCATTTTATATATTACTCATGTTAGGGCTCATTCTAATTTACTGGGACTTATTTCCATGGGTAATCAAACTATTGATTAATTAGTAGGATCAGTATTAACTGCTCAGCAAGAACATACAATACATCATAATGCTCAAGGTTTAAAAAGAAGGCATGATATTTCTTGGCATAGTGAAAGAGCTATAGTATGTTCTTGCCCTACTTGTCAACCTTTAACAGCACCACATTGGCCTATTGGATTTAATCCTAGAGGATTGTTATCTAATCAATTTTGGCAAATGGATATTACTCCATTTCAAGAATTTGGAAAATTAAAATATATTCATCATTCTGTTGATACTTATTCCCACTTCCCATGGGCTTCAGCAATGACATCCGAAAAAGCTGATGCTGTAATTTCCCATTTATTAGAGGCTTTTTCAGTCATGGACAAGCCTTTAACTATAAAAACAGATAATGGCCTGCTTATATTTCTAAGAAATTTCAAGCCTTTTAAAAATTACATAACATAAAACATATTACTGGAATTCCTGATAATAGCACAGGACAAGCCATAATTGAAAGACAAAACTGAACTTTAAAAGAAATGCTGTTGAAACAAAAAAGGGGAGGAAACAGTATAATATCACCCCAAGAAATAGATTATATTCAACTCTTTTTACTTTAAAGTTTTTGAATATGAATGACAAAAATGTGATTCCAGCTCATAAACACTGGATGAAAGTTACTTCTCCACCATTAAATCAACCTGTTTATTACAAGCACACCTTAACAAACTTATGGACACCAGCACATGTTATATGGTGGGGGAGAGATTATGCTTATATTTCTACAGGAAATTTCAAACTTTGGGTTCCAGACAAAAATTTGAAATTTTGATATGGGCCCTCAGATGCACTCTCTGGAAGCAGAAGGAGTGATGTCCCTCCTGACCAGACTGGATGTGATGACATCTCAAAGGCAGAAACAAGCAACTATACCTTGGACAAGGGGAGCACCCCTGATGACTTGGGGGCAGGTAAAGAATTTGTGCCATTAAGTGGAAGCTCTAGTAAAGAACACTCACCAACAGATGACGGTTTCTAATTTGTTGTTAGCTACCATAGCCATTTTAACTGTCTAGGATCAAGGACAGAAATATGAATTCTGGACATACATTCCTAACCCTCCTTTACTTTGAGGTGTTAGTTGGTTTGAACCTACTGTACCTATCTATGTTAATGATTCATCCTGGCTCCCTGGTTCTTATGACATCAGGGAACCTTTTAGACCTGAAGAAGAGGGTATGACAATTTCTTTTTTCTCCAGCTGTCACCCTGGATAGAGTGCTGTGGCATTACAGCTCACAGCAACCTTCAATTCCTGGGCTTAAGCGAGTCTCTTGCCTCCACCTCCCAAGTATCTGGGACTACAGGTGCCCGCCACAATGCCCAGCCATTTTTTGGTTACAGCTGTTATTGTTGTTTGGCAGGCCTGGGCTGGATTCGAACCTGCCAGCTCAGGTGTATGTGGCTGGTGCCTTAGCCCACTGGTGCTGAGCTGGCACAACAATTTCTAAATACAGTCCTGAGTGACTGGTCCACCTATATGTTTTGGAGATCATTACCATTGTCTCCGTATGTCTATCCAAGCTTGGGTTACTTTGTATGAACATACACCTGAAATACAAGAATTGAGGTCTGTAATTTTTTTTGTTAAATGCTTACTCTTTAGATAAGTTCTGCAATAATAATATTCCTTCTGACTCCAAATTACCACCTTGTGTAATGCATTCATTTTTAGAGATCCATGACTGGGTGCATTGGACTAACTATAAAGGAAAATTTTCTAATATGCTCATGAATACCACAGGTGGTGAATTAGTTGACTGGGGACCTGTGGCTTACTCAGAAACAGCCTCTGGATCACCTGTGCCTCTCAAAACTCAACAAAATAAAAATAAAGTGGCAATTGCTACTTCTCATTACATATCCTGGTGTAACAGTGGGTTTTCACCCCCAGCACCTGGTATTGCAGCATATCCAAAACAAACACACATATGGGAAGTTGCTGCTGCATTAGAATCTATTAAAGCTTGGACTGGAAGATTGTATTATATTAAAGACTTCCAGCAATATGCAATGAAATTTGTGGTAAATGAGACCAAATACATTCAAGCTTGTTTACAATTGCCTTTTGTTTGCTTAAAAAGAAATGTAACTTGAAATAAAGTAACAGGAGAATTGTTCTGTCCTACTTGTCAAATGTTTACTTGTATTAACAATTCTTTGAGTTTTAATCCATCCAAGGAGCAATTATACTTGCTGAGAGCTTCACACTAGAGTGTGGCTTCCAATTAATCTGACCAGACCTTGGCAAGAATCCATGGTGCTTTCCATCCTGCAGCTGTTAGCAGATAAGATCCTGAAAAGAAGTAAACGCTTCATCAGCCTGCTCATTTCCTGCCATCTTGCGGATCATTGCTGTTACTGCTACTGCTGCTGTTGCTGGTGTGGCATTAAAAGAAAATATTAAAACTCAGAACTTTGTTGGCAATTGGCATAAGAATTCTGAACAGTTATGGACTACTCAAAAATAAATTGACACTGACCTGACGTATATCATGAATTATCAGATTTGGAACAAGATGTTGTTATGCTAGTAGATGAATTGGTTAGTTTAAAGAAGTGGATAAAATTGAAATATGATTGGAATATGACTTCTTTTTGCATTACTCCTATTATGTATAATGAAACTAAATTTCCTTGGAAAAAAGTGAAAAAAAATTTGTTAAATAATGAAAATTTAACCACTGATATTAATTCACAGCATGATGTATATTCAACTTTTCAACATAAGTTAGATAAAGTAGATAGAGATTCAGTTTTGAAGGGCGTAGCTGATGGAATAGAACAACTAAACCCATCGCCCAAGATTCATGGTTTAATTGGAAGCTCTGCTGGGTCTTTTGCATTGTTATTAATTTTTTGTTTAATTTTATACATTGTGTGCATAAGGCTTAATCAAGCCAAACAAGAAAATGAAAGACATGCTGCAATTTTTACATTGATGATGACAGATTTGAATGCTAAGATCTTTCATAAGAAAAAATAAGGGGAAATATAGGTGAAAAGCCTATATGTAAGATTTTACACAGATTATTTCTGTGAGAGTAAGTTAAAAGTCTTTGGGAGACAGAATGGAAATACCTGGCTAGCACTCCATTGTTGTATTAGGCCTGGTCATGCAGGAGAAAGGACATGCTGTCTGCCCTGTGTATATCTCAGGAATTTCCAAACTACTCCCTAAAGGTGGATGAATGCCTCCAGATGGTCTGTTAAAAGGTCAAGCACTGTTGTTGTTTGGTTCCCCAGAGTTCTGCTTTGTGTCCATTTGATCTCCTGGAGCTTTAGTTTTTATGGTATGTTACTTCCAATTAGTTAGCATGAGAACTTTAGATAAGTTTAGGAGTGTTGTTATCTGCTAAGCCATAGACACCCTGACTCCAGGTGGTTAGAGCCTGAATCCTTGGGTTTGAGCTGTTAGACTATTGATTTGATGCATACATGCAGTACTGACTATATAGGTTGAGGTAAAATAAAGATTTTTGTCACATGCCAAAGAGAGCATTGTAACTGACCATGGAAAATACTGATCAGAGACACGGAGGCAGACACCACACACAAAATGAATACAAATGAAAGGAAGACTGAGGCTTGCTCAGGCACTCAGTGACAACCTACATTTATTGGGTGTTTTTATACACACTGATCAAATAAAAGTATAGAAATAGAAAAAAGGATGAATAATGATGAAACAGCAAAAGCTACCATGAAAATTCTTTGTTCAGCACAGATGCTGCTGGATACATATATAGTTCATCTAAATCAAAGACACCTTGCTCAACATTTTGCTGCAGGCTTAACCACAACTGCGCCTGGCTGTCTGTTCTGTCTGATTAGTTCCCTAAAGCTTGAAAAATGACTATCTTCTAAAAAGAGTGTAGGACAGAATACCTCTTCCCATAACCTCTGCAAGTGCCCAACCCCAGCTTCACCCTGCGAAGCCCTCTGGTTACTTTCCTTTCTGTGAACATCTAACTCATTGTTCTTACTAGCCTGGGCATGTCCGCAGAGAAAGAAGTTTTTCCATCTTAGGATAACATTCCTTGGGGAGCACCTAAGGCCATGTCACTTGCTTTGGCTGGGGAGCCGGTACCCCTCCAGAGCATTGTCCTTCCTTTTCTGTCAAACAATTTTATTTGCAGGACTTATACTTTGCCAATGTTTCTGGCAGTCACTTCACCCAACAGTCCAGAGAAAGACAAGATGACCAATACATCAGCACAGATTGTACTCATGAGACACTGAGGATGCGCACAGGGCTAAAAGAATGACCACTCTAAAGCCATAGCTCATTATAACAATAAAATTCTCACTCTGGGGAGGGATTTACCCATTTTTTGTTTATGCGATGCATTTACTAAAATGATTCTTGCATGCCCTGTACTCCACCCCAAACATATAATGGAGTTCACTCCCCTTATTCATTATTCATTTTTACCTCCATAAAAACCTGTTGACCTTTCTAATCAGAAAGGTGAATTTGAGGTAATCTCCCTCCCAGTTGACATGTCTTCTGAAATAAATCTTTTTTTTTTTTTTTTGCAGTTTTTGGCCAGGGCCATGTTTGAACCTACTACCTCCAGTATATGGGGCTGGCGCTCTATTCCTTGAGCCACAGAAACTGCCCAATAAATCATTTTTTTATTAATAATCATGGTTGTCTCAGTAATTGTCTATCTGAAGGGCAAGCAACATTGAATTCCCCTGTGGGTTCATTAACACTTTGATTGTACAATTCGAATTAAGATAATAGTCGAAGATTAATCAAGTCCTTTGTTTGGTGCTAGCAAACTTGAACTTGTTGGTCTGGGCTAGATAAACATTAAGGCATGAGTAATATTAAAAAATAATGATTATCAAATTGTACTTAGTATAAGAAAGAAAAAAATGTGTTGGAACATTCAGTATGTAGAAGACATAATTAAAGTTAAATAGGTCCATGGTGATGAAACTCTAATCCAATAAGACCAGTTCCTTTAAGAAGGGGAAGTTACATAGACATGTGTGCGCAGATAAAGGTCATGGAAAAATGGCTGGGTTTGGTGGGTTGTGCCTATATATAATCCTGTTCTCTTAGAGGCTATGGTAAGAGGACTGCATGAGCTCTTTGGTTCAAAACATAAGCTTGAATGAGAAGGAAACCAAACTAAAGATAGAAACAAAAGCTCAAGGTGGGGCTGCACATGTCTAGTCCCAGGTACATTGGAGCATGAGGCAGGAGGACATGGTGGTGCATACCTGTGGTCACAACTACTCTGTATACTGAGACAAGAGAATTGCTTTATCCCATGAGTTTGATATTGCAGTGAACTATGATGACGCCACTGTACTCTAGTTGGAGTGACAGAGCAGGACTACCTGAAGGAAAAGAAAAAGACACAGCATACTTCAAATGTCAAAGGTATCATAAAGCTACAACAAAGAAACACCAATGTGGTACTGTCACAATGACAGATAGATAGATGATGTAACAGAATAGGGAGACCACAAATAAATTCCTATGTGTCTGATAACATAATCTTCCACCAGGGGACCATGAACACACACACAAAAGGGAGTATCTTCAAAAAACAGTGTTGAAACGGCATATCTACATGAAAAAAATAAAGTTGGACTGATTTCTTGCACCAAGCACTTTAAACAGTTTAAATACATACAACATGGCTTGGCGCCTGTGGCTCAATGGGCTAAGGTGCCAGCCACGTACACCTGCGCTGGCAGGTTCGAATCCAGCCGGGGCCCGCCAAACAACAACGATGGCTGCAACCAAAAAAAAAAAAAAAAAAAAGTGGCCCGCACTATGGCGGGCGCCTGTAGTCCCAGCTACTTGGGAGGAAGAGGCAGAAGACTCGCTTGAGCCCAGGAATTGGAGGTTGCTGTGAGCTGTGGATGCCATGGCACTCTATCCAGGGTGACAACTTGAGGCTCTGTCTCTAAAAAATAAATAAATAAATAAATATGTACAACATAAGAAATATTACTAATGAAACTCTTCAAACAACAAATAGGAGAAAGATCATGACATTCATCTTGGCACTGTCTTCTTTGATATGACATCACATGCATAAGCAAAACAACAACAACCAAAACAAAAACACTTGGAGCACATCACATTTCAGCCTTCTCACCCATACAAGAAAACATTAAATAGAGTAAAAATGCCACCTTAGAAATGGCTGGAAATATTTGTAAGTTAGATGTATGATAGGAGTTAATACTCAGACTATATATGTACATAAACAATACACATATATAGAAAACTCCCAAGACACAACAACAAAACCCAAATATCTTTATTTAAAAATTGACAAAAAAGTTCACTGACATTTTTCAATGAAGATATACAAATAGCCAACAGTCATTTTAAAGAATGCTTAAAGTACCAATTATTAAGAAATGCTAAGAAACGTCAGAATGAACTATTACATCATACTGACAATGAATACTAAAAGTGTCTTTTTAAGGATATAGAGAAATTGGAACCTTTTTGAAATGTTGATGAGGAAAAATATTGCAGACACTATTAAAATGTATGAAATTTTCTCAGAAAAATAAAATTAAAAGTTACTATTTAATCCAGCAATCTCATATCTGGATATTCATCTAGATGGGATACAGTAACCATTGAAAACCAACAAGGAGAAAAAATATATAAGACTACACGTAGGCCAGGTACAGTGGCTCATGCACGTAATCTTAGCACTTTGGGGGGCCAAGGTGGACCAGTCGCCTGACCTCATAGGTTTGAGACCAGCCTTAGCTAGAGTGAGCCACCATCTCTAGAAATAGCTGGGGGTTGTGGCTGATGCCTATAGTCTCAGCTACTCAAGAGGCTGAGGCAAGCAAATTGCTTGAGCCCAAGAGTTAGAGGTTCCTGTGAGCTATTACACCAGGGCACTCTATTAGGGACAACAAAGTGAGACTCTGTCTCAAAACAAACAAACAAACAAAATCTCATAAACAAATTTTGGTTAATATTTATTTATTTATTTTATTTTTCTTTTCTTTTCTTTTTTTTTTTTTTTTGAGACAAAGCCTCAAGCTGTCACCCTGGATAGAGTGCTGTGACATCACAGCTCACAGCAACCTCCAATTCCTAGGCTCAAGTGAGTCTCCTGTCTCCATCTCTGAAGTAGCTGGGACTACAGGAGCCTGCCACAACTGGCCATGGCAGTTGCAGCTGTCATTGTTGTTTGGTGGGACCAGGATGATTCGAAGCCACCAGCTCAGGTGTACATGGTTGGTGTCTTAGCCCATTGAGCCACAGGCACTGATCAATGGCTAAGGTTAATATTTGTAGGAAAATATTCTATAAAGTTAATATTTATAGGAAAAAACACAGCTATAATTAATAGTAGACATATAGAAAATTCACATTTTAATTGAACCACATATTGAAGTATATATGAGTTGTGATTTCATCTAATATTATAATACATAGGTGTAACAAACCAAACACACAATAAACTGAGTTTGAAAAGCCTACCCTAAATAAGATACACACTAATATTGTAGCAGGAAAACCAACATAGACAGAAGACTCCAGGCACCAGTCGATAGAGGAAGCAACGAGTTTATTCCTGCCGGGACTCGGCGGACTAGTGTCCCAAAAACCGAGCCCACCGACCCAATCTCTTGCCTTTCTTTTATACATTTTTTTAGGGCTAGGGTGCACATGAGAGTCATAAAGGATGTGAGAAATGTGAAAGTTGTGGGACTCGAGGGAAGGACAGATCTGCCTGCGCCCTTGACTCTAGGCGGGCTGTCTTCAAGGGCAAGGGAAGGCTAAGGAAGTTGTAAGGTTACTATCTAGGCTCAGTTTCTTCCAAGAGAAAGATGTACAGATAACAGAGACATTTGCTACAGTGGAATGTTACAGACTGTTTGGCTAATGCCTGTACAGAGTGGCCAGGACAGATCTTTAGGTCTGCCTTTACTTTCCTGCCTCATTCCCCCCTTTGAGACTCAGAACAGCTTGTTATGAAGTCTCATCACCATTTTCATCAACCTGTGTCACAATTCGTTGGTGATGCATGTAATACGCTCCACCTGGGGCTCTTTGAACAGCTGAATTCACTAGGTTCCTCAATATCTGAAGTAACACTGGCAATAAGCATGGGAGGAGAAGGCAGGTACCCAGTAACAGTAAGACTCCTATTATAAGGGTCTTAAAACCTTCAAAAGCAGAGAACTATCCTCCAAACATGGATTTCGGATCAAATCCATGCCACACCTGTACTGGCACATCAGCCAATTTGGAAATGTCATTAGTTATATTTTCCACTACTCGACCTTGATCATCTATTTGCAGACAACAGTTAGTCAGATTGAACTTTCCACATACTTCTCCTTCTGCAGCAAGTAAATAATCTAAAGCCAACCTGTTTTGGTACACAGCATTTCTTATTTGGGTTTGCTGATGGGCAAGAAGGGTCAAAGCTTTGCTAGTCTCATTGGTGATTATTTCTAAGACTGCTTG
>CAUYON010211937.1:0-20129 GCA_963573935.1 Arctocebus calabarensis
CCAGTCTTTCCCCATCTCCTCCTTTAGGCCTTTAGTCTCAGGGTATATATAGGTGTATGGGTTCCTTGGCCAGGAAACAAATGAATACAGTCCCTTCCGCCAGGGGCAAGGTAAATGAATGTATCAATGAATGGATACAGTCCTTTCATGGAATTGAGGCCTAGGAAGTTCATAAGAAATTGACCTAGGCATAGGAAATGGGGGTTCCACATTTAGTCCTAAGTGTGAAGTGAAGGGGACAAGGCATAGGTGTCTCCTCGGCAGTTGTCCAGCCTTTTGGCAATCGGAGCCTCTGGTGGAGGTTGGAGGTCCCCCTCCTTGCCTGGGAAGTGACATTTTCTATCCCTACACCTCAATCAACAAATCTCAGTTGGCATCCCTCCTGCCATCCTCTTAGAACATCTCTCTGTTTTTTTTTTTGAAGTTTTTGAACCCGCCACCTTCAGCATATGGGGCCAGGGCCCTACTCCTTTGAGCCACAGGCGCTGCCCTCTCTATCTTTTATGTTAATGTGCACATGAGCTGGTACTTTAGTCCTTGTTTTTAACTCCCTCCCAAATTCAATTGTCTGTTGCTTAAATGGTCAATCCTTTGATCCACAAATATATTCCCCAATTTCTTTGCTCATAATTCATCCCAGCCTATTCTTCTCATACTTTTTATTCACCTCATTAATTAATCCAAAAAATATCTGCTCAATACCTAAACATGCCAGGCATTTGTGTAGGTACTGGTGATAGAAAAGTGAACAAAACAAAATCTTGGAGAGCTTAAATTACAGTGGGTGCTTTTATCATTCTTACTGCAGTAAATAGTTTTTTGGTTAAGTATGTGAGTAGTAAACGCTCCCAATCTTGGCTCCATTCTTTGTCCCTGCCACTGACTTTGGGTGTCAGGACGCCACCCCTTTGTCTTCTGGAATCTATGACCAGAAGTCGGCTGTCTCTCTAATAATATGTCTCACAGGTGTCATTTTCTTATTTCTCTCCTATTTTTGAGACTCTTTCATGTTCCTCAGTTTTACGACAGTATTTTGAGTATGAATCTATCCTACTTAGCTTTTTTGAAATAAATTTTTCCTACTTACACACACACACACACACACTTACATGTAAGGGTGGCCACCAGGTACAGAATATTTCGTAAATATTTTATAAAATTTCATAATGAATACTTTGTAAGTAAAGGTACATTTAGCAACAATTTCCCATTTTTCCTATGTAGGGTGATTTGGGGGCACACTGTATATATGTATATGTGTGTGCATGTGTTTGAAATCAGACAATTAAGTTCACAGAATCATTTTAGAAAAAGTGCCTCATATCTCATTGCTGAATATCACTATGGTCACCTTCGAAGTCCTCCCTTTGGGAAGCTATGCACCAACACCAGTGCCTGGTCCACCCTTCAAACCAATTTTGGAACTCTTCTTCTGGAATGACCATCAGAACTGTTGTCACATGAGGTTGGACAACTAAGTTCATGAATTCATCTTGGAAAAAAATGCTTTTTAGGGTGGACTATGCACTGGCATCAGGGGAGTTCCTCGAAGGCGACTGCAGGGATAGTCAACAATGAGGTACGCAGCACTTTTTCTAGGATGAATTTGCAAACTTAATTGTCTGGCCTCGTGTGTGTGTGTGTGTGTGTGTGTGTGTATGTGTGCACATCACCTTGTTGTATCTCTCTCCCCTCTTCATTCTCCTTTTTTAAAAAAAACCCAATAAATCAAAACGCCATTTCCCAATCACAATGATCTGTGTAAAGGAACTGCACTGTGAGCTTTCTAGGACCTGCCTCAGATGACTTTACCCTGCTTCCTCCCTAGGAGACACTGCTGGGCCTGTTTTAGAAAGTTTCCTTTGCAGAGAAGGGACTTGTCCCAAGTCAAACAGCTGTGAGCATCCTCACCAAGGCTCGAAGTCTGCAGACCCCGCCTCTGAACATGCTTCACTCCTGTCCTCTGTTTCCTAAGCATTTAAAAGAACGGGAAATGGGACAAACAGTGCGGGGCCGTCATTACAGAAATGAAAGAAGGACTGTTACTGTCAGCTATGAATTGAAATTTCACAAATCAGTCAATAAACTGGCACAATAAATATGACAAAAACGTCCAAGACATATTTCGTTTCAGGGGCATCACAGTTTACAAAAGTACCGATGGACAAACCATGTTTCTGCCTCGACAGTGACAACTTTGCTCTGAAAGCTGAGTGCTGACCTCACCTGCATCACCTCCCCCATGTCCAGTTAATGCTGACTTATCTCAAATATGGTTAAAATTATCACTCAAAGCCAGCCGCAGGGATATTCATAGCATAAAGCAGCCGCCGCCATTACCTGTGCCACTTCTTCAAAATCCTCATGACGTTTCTGCAAAGCTCTGGCCCGATGAAGAGACTTCCCCACGCCTGTGTGTTTGCTCAGGAAAGCTTCTCCATGGTTCTCAATCCAGTCCAGCACCTACGAGGAAATCAGGCACACGTGCCATAAGAACTCTGTTCTGCCTTGTTCAAAGTTTAGGGCAACTCACAGAAGACTTGAGAAACTGGGAGCAAATGACAAAAAAAAATCTGGAAGGTAGGAGTGATAGTAATTTAACACACCTGATAATTACAAGCTGATAATTACATCAGCTTTCTCACCAGGACTGTAATCAGCTGTGTGTTAAAAGTGCAAATCTTTTTATGTATCAATGACACATGCAATAATGACTAAATTCACTCTCACCTCATGTTACACATGATTGAGCCACCACACTCACTGGGTTTTGCATAAGATAATGATAGTCAAGCCACAGAGGACCTGTTCAATCTAACATGTTTGTTAAAACTTAAGCCTGTACGACTCAGGTAGTTTAACTACATAGTTAAAATTTTTTCTCTCTGTTCTTTAAAAGACTCAAAACATGTAAGTAAAACCTAACCAAATGTAACATATGCCCCAGTCCTGATCTTTAAGGATAATGTATTTTATAAACAATGATACTGCAAAGCTCTGCATTCCATGACTTTATTTACTTAAAAATTCTTGCTAGTTGAAAACCACCACACAAAGAAAAAGAGTAAAAGCAAAGCAGTGCAATGTGACATCTTCAAGTTCATGCCTGGAACTGGGTAGTTCACTGGCTCTTATTCTTGAGAAATCTGAGTAGTGCCTGTCATCAAATACAGTGGACCCTTCAATAACATAGGTTTGAACTGTGTGGGTCCACTCATACACGACTGTTCTTTCAATACATGTAGTTGGCCTTCCTTACTGGTAGCTTTCACACCTGCAATCAAACACGGATGAGAGATGGTGCTCCCAAGACACCCTGCGTACACAGAGGGCCCACTTTTCTCATCCTTGGGTTCTTCAAGGCCAACTGTAGGACATGTAGGTGTGTGTTTTGGTTTGCATGGGCGGTCCTAACAAACACCTGCAGATTCGAGGGAAGACTGATTTCCACTAATCAAATGTCTATTTTGCCTCTCTCTGATGAAGAGGGGGGGAAAACAGTAAAAACCTGAGCGATAGCTTTAGCTAAAAACTAAGATCTGTAAGTACATTCGTTCATGTGCTGCTGAAGTACTGAAGCCTCACTCACACTCTGCATGTTTGTAACTATGGTACTCGTCCATTCAGGACTGGGGCATTTGTAAATAAGAGATTATTGCTCACAGCTCCAGAGACTGGAACGGCCAAGGGAAGGCACTAACAAATTCAGTGTCTGGTGAGGGCTCATTGCTCACTGATGGCACCTCCAGTGTATCCTCAAAAAGCAGAAGGGGCAAACAAGCTCCCCTGGTCCTCTCCTATAAGGGCACTAATCCCATCCACAGTGGCAGCTCCCTTCTGACCTACACACCTCCCTCAAAGCCCCACCTCGTGGATTATGATTCAGCATATGAATCTGGGGAACATATTCACGGCTGAGACCCAAGGATGCAGATCAAAATGATCTTGGATTAAAAAACAAGCAGAGGAACACACAGCAAAGATAGCAATCCGGAGGGCAATGTGGAAGCAAACCAGCCACAGGCTCTGGTAATGGAAAACAAAATGGCCCTGGGTTGTGGTTTCTTGCTCCAAAAAAGGATCCCTGGCCCTTCAACTGACTGTACCTTAGAGAGATCAGCTGTGCTGACAGAAAACTAGAAAAAAGAGAGGCAGCTGGTAAGGGCCAGTGCCTGACTTGTTCTCCAATGCTCCAGGCGGTGACCTTTAAATCTGAGGAAGTCCCGACTGAGGGTCTGTCCTGCACAGACCTAGCAGGGTCTAGCAAAGTTACAATTACAATAAAAATGTCCTGGGAACCTTGACAAACCTCCTGCGGTCCTCTGTGAAGACCCTTGTAGAGCTGGCAGAAGCGGAGATCAGAACTGCAGGACATGTCGGGGGTGGGGGGGTGGGGAGAGTCAGGCCCAGCAGTGGGTGGGCGGGACCAGGTCCATGCCGCCTTGTAACCACAGTTTATTCCTGACCCTTTGCTGTCAATACCACCACACTGCTGTCCCCTGGGGTCACACTCTCAGAGTCATTCTTTCTGGATCCACTGTCTTCGGTCAACTCAGCCTAACCTGTCCCCAGGTTCTTCTGCTTCTCCTCTGAAAGCTCCCTCATTCCCACCCCTTCACTTCTAGCTCCGCCCGCAGACACAGAATCTAGCTGCTGTCCGGGCAAGTTCCCTGTCCTGTCTGAGCTCCCATTTCCTCACCTGCTTGCCAGAGCCCATCAGGGGGAGTGGTGAGTGCTAGACTGTATCTAGGCTGAGCACCTAAGTATGAGAGTGGCAGAAACACCGCACATGTGCTGTCCCTAGATATAAACCTCTACCTCATCTTAAGCTCCTGATGGCACAGGCTATAAATACTCCATTGCTCTTTTATTAGTATACTGAGTACATTTTCTTTCTTGACATGAAAGAGACAGAAAGACCCCTTTAAGGTAGTAATACATTTGCCACCTGACTTCAAGGCAGATTTAAAGCTGAGTTGCTTTTATGGCAATCTCTTAGTATATATTATGAAACGGAGTTGCTTCTATGACAATCTCTTAGTATATATTATAAAACACAGGTCCTGTTCCATTCCTGAAGAAGCATCTCAATGAGAACTTGAAGACTTCTCAATCTCTAAGAATGGATACATTTCGGGGAATGTGCCTCTGGGAACCAGGCCAATGCCACACAGAAGACAAATATCAAACAGTTTCAGCTGGGAAAGACTCTAAAGGTATGTCATTAACACCTATGCTGCAGTGTGCCTGCCTTAAGATCTATGGACGGGCTGCAGGGACTTTTTAAAAAAATACTATATAGTAGATCCTGTATACTCCTCAACTATAAAAAGGATAGCAAACTTCATCATTACTGGTAGCTCCATAGGGTACTGAAAAAAGAGCAAGACGAACATTATTTGGTAGAACAGGCTGGAGGAGGCAACCACAGTATTTTAAAAACAGAAATCTGTGAGTAGTGCCTGTGGCTCAAAGGAGTAGGGCGCCGGCCCCATACACTGGAGGTGGTGGGTTCAAACCCGGCCCAGGGCAAAAAAAAAAAAAAAGCTGCAATAAATAAATAAATAAAAATTTGTTTTTTAAGTGTAAGAGAAATATTTCAGGACGTATAAGTTGGAAATAAATCTAGTATGAACACACCACTCAGGGTTATGAAGAGGATTTTTCTTTTCTAAGTAGTTCTTTCTGACAGAAATGTAAATACTGGGTAAAATTAAGTTTCCAACAAACATGAAAGTAATTCAAAGCAGAATGTACAAATTCCAAGCATTTTATTAAAAAAATAATTGCAGAAAGTTATAAAATCCAGTTAATAATTCAAACCAAACTCCTCCCTGAAGCTTCTGATTGTTTTGCAGGTATGCATAAACTTCCTCAATTACCAAGTGATTCTGAATCAGTACACTTGCCTGAGTAACATTTTGAAGACAAGCCTGTGGAACAGTTCAAGTCAAAACACGAAAACTAGAGAATGTCGGGCTTTATCCCCTAGTCCAGCCAGCTGCCTCCCAGCCCTCAGTGCCGGCCAGTGGCTATTATCTGTTTACCTGGTGACCTCAAAATGTAAGGCTGGCACAGGGTGTGTGGTCTTCCTTCCCCATTCAGTGAAAAAGGCAAAAGCCGAACCCCTTTTCATGGCTTCCTGGCCCAGGGGGCGGGGGGAGCAAAGCTAGGACATGACCACCTTCCTCTCTGTTTAGAGGCTGCAAGGGCTCACTCCTCACCCAAGGGCAAGGTCACACCAAAGTGCAACACCCGCAGACGTAATTGAAATGTCAGATGTGCAGGAAGTTGTACAGATTGTTTAGCTTACCCCTCTATTTGTAATGAAAATGAAACAAGGCCTTCATTAGGAAGCTGAACATAATGATGGCAAGTTATGATTATGATCGTTCATGAAGTGGTAATCACCTCGCCACCTGAGCACCTGCTGCTGAAGGAGGCACTGCCCTAAGGCTGTGGGTGTGCACTAAGCCATCCGTCCTCAGTGACCACCGGTGGGCGTGACAGATGACGACACAGGATCCAGCGCCCTCAGCTACGTTGGGGAAAAGCCACTCTGTGGACTGGGTGCCAGGACGCCTGGCTTGGGACACATCCTCTCATCTCTCATGTCTACTGCCTCTTCACTGAGTCGGCACAACTAACATGCCGCATGTTTCAGAAGGTTCAGATAGCTCCATCTGGTGAACAGCCTCTGAGGATGGGACCCTGTCACAATGGACAGCAAAGCGGAGATAAGGCGAATCAGCCAACACTTCTCAACCCCCTGCTCATCAACTCAGGGAGTGGCCACAGGCATTTCCCCCCCTGCCCTGCACAACCAAGCTGCAGAATAATTTTCTATGTAAGTTCCTCCTAGCTGATATTCACTAGGTTTTGTGCGTTCATATTTCTAAGTAATTACTATTTAAGAACTTGAGAACAACTACTAAATCCTTATCAGAGAGGAGACTAATTCTCCCCAGTTCACAACAACATGCACTTTGAAAACCAATATAAATGACATTTTCCTTTAAAACACAGAGGTGTTTATTTCAAATACATGTACTGCAGTGTTTTCCACCAGCATCATTCATCGGGGAAATTATTCTGTGCTGTGCTTGGGAGGGCAACACAGGAGTCTATAATTCCTTATCTACAAAAAGCTCTGAAATTCCAAATATTTCCTCAAAATTTGGTTCCACAATTCACTTGGCAATAAAAACTCACCAAGGGTATTTATAGTCTTTATTGATCCCTTTACTGTGAGTTTTTGTACAGGTGGCTGCAGAAATAGCCATTCGTTTGATTATGGTGGCTGCCCAGACTTTACTACAGTGGTGCTCAACCTGGGGGTTGTAGCTCACAGGAATTGTATTGAAGGGCCGTGGCCTTAGGAAGGTTGAGAACTACTGCTCTCCTAGGAGTGCTATGTACCATAAATTGTGCCATCCTTTCTAAAGTTAGAAAAATTCTGAGTTCCGAACCAAAAATCAGGCCTGCAAATAAAAGACAGTAGATTTTTATTATCCCTGTTAAGCAGAAATTGAGGCTCAGAGAATATAAGTAATTTGCCAGAAAGATTCAAACACAGGTCATCTCAACGCCAAAATCACTACATTACATTGCAGTTTGTAAATAACGTCTAAAGCCCTTTAAAATATTTCTGAAATTAGAGTTCAATCTTAGACTTCCTGCTTGTTAAGAACTAGATGAGACATCTGACTTAATACAACCAAGAACACACTAAGTTCATCTATCCTTACTGGTACTCCGGATCCAAAGAGCATTCAAAGAAAACATACAAACATTTGTCTACTCCAGAGACTGTCTTAAAGAGACAATACACCGGGAATTAGTGTTTTCTGTCTTAGAAGTAAGAGCCCCTTCTAAGTCACATTTAATGCACACACAAATGAAAATATTAAGCTCATCTGGGTCCATATTCTGTTTTTAAAATACACTAAAAAAATTTTTAAAGGGTAATTCCAAAATATGCTGAATTTATCCTTCTTTATGCAAATTCAGATTTTTTTTCTAATTGTAAAATATGAATTTCCTGCATGATCACTCTAAATTCTGTATAAAACCAATTAATAATTTAATAATCTGTTTTCATTTATTTTAGTTAATTCCTCATTCAATCACTGTAGGCTTTTGTTTAACACACTGACTGCCACACTAGAAAAAAAAATTTTTTTCCTTGGAGCCACAGTGTTTTATTAGGTCAAGGTAATTCAAGAGACCTATAAGTTACACATGCTTCACAAGGCTCCAGGCTCAAAACTAGCATAAGTTAAATACAACTTACATGGCAGTTAATGTGTTAAAATCGCTGGGCAAACCGAGCTAGAAATAACTATAACAAATGATTACTGATTAAACAATACTTCAAATTTGCTAAACGTTAAGTAGGTGAACAAAAAGGAAGACTTTCACTTTTAGATTTTTTTTTTTTTCTTTTTGAGACAAGGTCTCTCTATCACACAGGCTGGAGTGAAATAGCACCATCAGAGCTCACTGCAACCTCCAACTCCAGGGCTCAAGCAATCCTCCTGCCTCAGCCTCCTGATTACCTGGGACTATACAGGTGCCTGCCGCCACACTCAGCCAGTTGTTTTTTTTTTTTTTTTTGTAGAGAGAGGGTCTTGCTATATTGCTCACATGGTCTTGAACTCCTGGCCACAAGAGATCCTTGTGCCTCAGTGTCCCTAAGTGCTGGGATTACAGGTGCGAGCTACCATGACAGCCAGATGTTAATTTTTTTAAAGGCTAATGTTTGTCATTGCCTTGGAGGGTATTCAATATTATGCTATAAATCAAATATACCTACAAAGTAGGTACTGGAATCTATGTATTTATCCTATCTTAGGCTGGCTAATACTCCCCCCACCCCGCCCTCCCTGTGCTCCAAACACTGTTTACTCCTGACAGCAGTGTTTTGGTCACCTCCTTCCCTTTCCAGCTGAGGCCAAGCTCAGGAAAACTCTGAAACCACACCATTCACTCAGCCCCACCAGATCTCAGCACAGAGAGGCAGGCTAGACTGCAGAGGATGGGACAGAGCTCGCCCGGTCCCTCCCTCTTCCCTTTCCCCTGATCTGCGCCTGAGGCAATGAACTTCAAAACATTAAAAGGAGCTACTTCCCTTCACAGTCAAGGGCAACTGCTGCTTCTAGGAAACCCCTTCCCCAGGCTGAACAGCTAGTTTTGAGGTTCTTCCTTCAGTAACAGGTTGATGTTACTCTTTGATTACTCAGAAGTTAAACACCCTCCTCAGATCCAGAGCTGGAGCCCAGTGAAAATAAACCGAGGCTCCCAGGAGCTCCAGCTAAGTCACTGGACTTTCCAGACAGTTGGTTTTATTAACCTGGAAAATGAGGATCACAAACTCCAAATTCTGTGATACATATGACATAACTTTTAAAAGTGACATGAGACTGACACAGAATTTGGTAGGGCTTTGGGGCAAAGGGAAGCAGAGGGAACTTTTCAGGCTCAGCATTCACAGTGGTCTGACAGTTCTTTAGTGCTCTCCACAGGGGCCCAAAGCTCTCCATTGATTCATTCACTGTATTTCAAAATCAGAATTAAGACTTCTCTAAAAGTACATATAATTATTCTTTTTTTTTTTTTTTTTTTTTTTTTGAGACAGAGCCTCAAACTGTCACCCTGGATAGAGTGCTGTCGCATAACAGCTCACAGCAACCTCCAATTCCTGGGCTCAAGAGAGTCTCCTGCCTCTGCCTCCCAAGTAGCTGGGACTACAGGCACCCACCACAACGCCTGGCCATTTTTTGGTTGCAGCTGTCATTGTTGTTTGGCGGGACCAGGCTGGATTCAAACCTGCCAGCTCAGGTGTACGTGGCTGGCGCCTTAGCCTGCTGAGCCACAGGCACCGAGCCCATATAATTATTCTTAATATATAAAGAGCTTTTAAGAAAAAATGGTTTCTAGAACATGACAAAGCTAACTTAGCCTAATGCTTACTTAGAAGAAAGAAGTTATTTAAAAAAATACCTCAGGCCCACATACAAGAGACGTTGTTTGCGAGCACAGGCAGCTCCAGGCAGATTCCTGGCTGCAAGGCAGCATAAGAGAGTCCTGAACAAGGGTTCACCACAAGGGTGGAGGGCTGGCCTCTTAGCTTTTGCATCATCCATCTATCCATCCACCTGTCTTACTACTGAAACAAACGCACATCACCAGTTCTCCCTGGTATTACCCTAGTTTTGATCACATAAACACATGAAATCTCTTAACAAAAACAAAGAGGCTTAATGGGGGTGGTTCTTATTCATAGAAATAGTATCATCAAGCACATTCTCATAAGACCCCAAGCTAAAGCATCACTATCAACACTGGTTAATCCTTTCAGTGATTTTTCTAAACTTCTAGAAAGTATTTCTCCATTCTTAGTTTAGAAATGAATATACAATAGTCCAAAGCTATCCCCACAAAGATATGTTATGCCTATATGTTATCTGAGAAACTAAAGTTATTATGTGTAACTTAAACCTTGTCTTTGAACTCTACAAAGATTTCTAAACACACACACATATATCACACACACAGGCCTGTGTGTGTCCCTCCCCGGTCAGCTCATCCCCTGGCTCTTCCACCCAGGGGACTCTGGCATGTGGCTGACACTCGCCCCTGCAGCCCATGCTCACTGGGGTCTGCCTCGGCTCACCCACACGTGGGAATCCCGACCCCTGACCCCGTGGCTTGCTGCCCTGACCCTTGTCCTAGGGGCTCTCTGCTTCCTGTTGCCCTGGCTCATGGTGCCAGCTCACACATCATCATTCTTCTATCATATCCACTTTGGGTGGAAGGAACTGTCCCTTTTCCCTGTCTGTCCTACCACCGTTTCACCTGCAATTCCTTTGGACTCTAGTCCTGTCTGTGTCCCCTGCTAGGGAGGTAATTAGCGCTGGTTCCAAACCTCCCAGGCCTCAACAGTTTGCCTCTGCCTGAGCCCAGCAGTTCCTAATCCCTAGCCAAACCTTGGCCTGGCTGTACTCCCTAACTCTAACCGGGAAGTCTTAAGAAACAAAGATGGGGATCCCACAGGCATTCTTACCAAGAGGCACGATCAAAACTGCCAGTGTGGGAATGTAAACAGAAGGCAAGTTCAATCGCACAGTGGTGCCATGACTCTGATGAGTGGGAAGAGCGCTCTCTCCTGCTTACTGTGCAGAGGACAAGCGAGTCAGGAACTCAACACACAGGAGCCCATGGGAACCAAGCCAGGGGCCTGGTCTTCAGGCTCGGTCCTCCGGCTGCTCCTGCCACCCACCCCCACTGCTTCCAGGCCAGATGCACAGTTGGTGCTGGAGGGCTTGAACCCCAGGGGAGGAAATGAGGAAAGCATTAACTCAAGAGGCTGGCCATGAGCACAGAGAGAGGAGAGACAAGGGCACACGGGGAGGCCCCACCCAGGCACCAGGATGAGCTCGACGCCACACGCCGCCCTGGCACTACACAAGGCCACTCAATGTAGGCGAGCCTGTGTCCCTTTAGTGGTGGCCCAAAGATTATAGAAACAAGCCCCAAGGCTTCATCATGAGAGCCCCAAGTTACCTTCTGGCCCAGCCCCTCCTCCTTTCTCCACACCCTCCCTTCCATCCTACTGCACCTGTCTGTCCCAGAATAGGCTCTGCCCTCTCTCGTCCTGCTCCACTGCAAACCTCACTGCCCACCCTTCACTGCTGACCTTCCAGTCCTCACCCTTCCTAGAGCGGCTCAAGCTCTGCCCCTTGCACAAAGACATTCCTGGCACCTCCAGCATGACAGCTGCCACTTGCGCCTCTGTCACAGGCTGCTCCTGTCTCCTTGTACGTTAGACACTTGACACTTGAGAATAACACAGACACAGCTCTCACGAACTCCCAAATCTGCATAAACCACCAAAGCGTAGATATGCCCCCTCAGAATGGGCATGCCAAGTAGGCGATGGAGACAGCGAGGCTCACTCACCCCTGTACTTCGGAAAGTACCTGACAGGCATGATTCAAATTTATGCCTCAGCAAATTATACCTGACAATAACCAAAGGCACTGAAACTACATCTGAGCATGTTATAGTCTAATTTATTGGACTGTTAGTGATCTGCTAAATTCCTTAAGAAAAGGACCTTGGAGTTGTGCAACATTACTATTCTCTATACCTCTGTGAGCACACAAAGTCAACTAAGATGCATATCATGAAAAAAAGGAAGTGTGGACAAGAATCTACAGCAGACTAGATTTGCTTGGTCATTTTAAGAATATCAGATAACAGCCTGCCATCAGCCTACATGGAGTTGGGTGATGCTCACACAAGGGCTCTTACATAGGTCTCCCTGCTCTCAGTTTGCTTGAGGAAAGTGGATTTGGGGGTCATTCACCCAAATGGACATGCTGGAGTAAACAGAACCCCAGCAATCTAAGAGGAGCCAGGCCAAGTGACCGGGTGAGGCAGAAAAACGAGTCTGCTAACACATGCTTTGGGTAGTTGCCATGACCACCACTCCACTGGAATTAGTACAGTAAAAATGGATTATCTTCTCATGGAAAACTAAAGCATGATCCACACTAAAAAACAGCACTTAGTAACATAATTGTTCATTCAGTAATTCAGCCGGACCTTCACTGAGGGTCCCTCCCTCTACAGTTAACGCAAAGCAATGGACGGAGTTTTCACTTTACTGGAGGTTACTGGAGGCAAGGCTAGCATCTGGGGGCAGCCAGCATGTGTCCTGGGGAGTCCTCAGCAGGCTACATGTGGGCAGTGGGTAACACTGAGGAAACGGGCCTCCTAGGCCACCCGCAGACTGCCACCCCAAACACCTTCCACACAGGAATCCTGAAATAGCATCTGCTTCTTAGGAGGACAAATCTAACCATGTTTTACAAATCACCTTCCAGGCCCTTCTCCCCCACGCCCTCCATTCCCACCTCAGGGTCCACTGCTAACACTTCAGCATCTTTCTTCCATTAGACTGGCGGTTCTCAACCTGTGGGTCTCAACCCACAGTAACTGCATTAAAGGGCCGCAGCATTAGGAAGGTTGAGAACCACTGCATTAGACCCTCTTTGGGAGGAACATTCTTATAAAACCATAATCGTTCCATACCTATTGTTCAGTAAGCTGCTGTTGCTTTTTCTCAACACTATTTACAGATGCCTTTTCATTGCCCAAAACAACCAAAGAAACACTTTCAGTTTTCTCATTGGTTTATTGTTTTTAGAAATTTATCTTCTGCTCGTAACACTTTTCTAAAGTACAAATTTCTTTTTTCATTTATCCTCAGCTCACCAAGCTTACTCTATGCTTAATATGGCAAAAACTTCCCTATGTGTTATTAATTTCTTAAGTTTCAGAAACTTGCTTTTGGTTTTGACATCTCATTGTCAAAGTATTTGCTTTGATTAATCTAACAGCTTGCTCTTAGCCTCAAGAGTCAAGCTTACGTGGCAATTTCCTATTTGCATAAAAAATCCAAACCATTCCAGATAATTAATCAACAAAATGCTTCCCTTAATGGGCAATATCGATTGTCTATGGAATGCTAATAGGACAATATATGCCTTATATGTGTCACAAAACTTTTTCTCCTGCTGACAACTAAGCGTATGTCTTGTTCTTGAGGGGTGAAAAAAGCTAAAGAACTGGGCTTGTAATTATCATAATTACCTTTCTACATATTTACTGTTTTCAACTTCATGGGCATTAAGTAGGGGGCGTTAAATTACATGGCCACACCCCTGAGCCCATTCCCAACGCTTCCTTTCCTGTGCCTCCCCCTAACCTAAATAGTCTCAGTGGCTAGTAGCTTATTCCCAGGTTAAGAGCCACAAAAAAATGGGGGAGCACCAGGAGGTCCTGCTGCTTTTTTCTTCGGGAAGAAAATTGGTCCCCTCTCAGAAAGTGTCTCAGTGTACGGATATGTAATGACACTTGATCCAATGGACAAGGGGGACGAGAATCCTTTAATAATTAATTTCAACTATTAACATTTCATAATTTGTGAAAGTTTTGGGACAATTACAAAAAGGTAACAGTCATGCCTCAATCTTACAAATCTCCTACACTACACACTTTCCCTGGCAATTACCTTCATGGACTGAAAAAGAATTGTTAAGCAGCACTGAATACCAAAATGATCATTTGTCGCCTTCAGAGAACTCAAAAATGAAATTAGAATTAGAGCAGAGCATGTAAAAATGAAAAATTACAGGCCCGTAAGAAGTACTCTCGATTTAGCAGGCTCATGTTAAGTGCAGAATGGTCGCCAATGACACAGCACAACTCTCCAAAATCTCAGCCCATTCAGTTCAAAACCCAGTTGCCCTCAGAGGGCACTGGGGAGGTGCAAACCTGACGTCCCAGGGTCTCCACAATGCCCGCAGGCCAGGGAGGCGAGCGTGGCTGTGTAGGACACACGGCCTGGCTCTAGGTCAGCTTCCTCTAGGCTAGGGGGTCCCCTGCAAACCCTAGATTTTCTTGTCCCCAGAGATGTTTCATTCCCTCCCTATGTGAGGGCAAGGATATGACTACTACCTTATTTATCCCTTGAGCTGTATCATTATTTATTTATTTTTTTTTTTTTACAGACAGAGTTTCACTTTTTCGCCCTCGGTAGAGTGCCGTGGTGTCACACAGCTCACAGCAACCTCCAGCTCCTGGGCTTAGGCGATTCTCTTGCCTCAGCCTCCCAAGTGGCTGGGACTACAGGCGCCCGCCACAACGCCCGGCTATTTTTTGTTGTGGTTTGGCTGGGGCTGAGTTTGAACCAGCCACCCTTGGTATATGGAGCTGGCGCCCTACCCGCTGACCCACAGGCAACACCCTGTATCTTATTTTATGTGTGCCCTCAGCTTTGATCCTTGAAACATTTACCAGGAAATAAGGAAGTGCACAGACAACAGCAGAACTTACTCTCACGTTTTGATGTCAACTGCTTAGAAATGAACAGTCACAAAAGTCCACATCTCATTAACGAGGTGGCTGCTCACAAAGCACTTGCTGTGCCCCACGGACGGCAGTGTCTACCAAGCAAGTAGACGCCTGGCCACCTCGCCGCCAGCAGTCAGAAAGCAGACACCTCTGTACCAATCTGTCACTTCACACCAGGGTGAGCACCACCAGCATTATTCTCACTAATAAATTCAACTGAGAACAACCTGTTTCAAGAAGAAAACTCGCAGACTCCCCAGGGTGACCCCCTCGTTGTTTCTGGACTCAGCCTGCGGAGCCAGGGGCCGAGGCGGCCTGAGCACACGTCCCCCAGCCCGGCTTTTACTCATGGTCAGGGAAGAAGCTCCTACCCTTACCTTCTACTAGTTCGTAACACACAGACCTTCCCGACAGGAGGACGACGTCTGAACTCCACCCAGTGTGAGCCACCCCCCGTGAAGAAGGGCAACCGAAACCAACCTGCTGCACGTCCTGCTGGAAGACGCACAGCTGCAGCCGCTGATGGAGCCGGACCTTGCGGTGCTGCCAGATGTTCTCAAGCTGCCGCTGGTGGTGCAGCACCTCGTGGATGACATCCAGGACGTGGTGGACGGCCTTGGAGTAGTTGGCGGAGGCTGTCAGGGAATCGGAGCTGCCTGGAGTCAAGGGCCGCTGCAGCTTGTCGAGGAGTGACTTCCCATCCTGGCTCACCTGCCCGCAAAATAGATGAGCAATTAATTATTCAAGACGTGAGGACAAAGATGCTGTCCTTCAATGCGTGTGTGTACACACACAGGCATGCGTGTACCCGGGCATTCACACACACTCTCACACCAAAGTTTTACTCAAAGGCATATTTTATATAGAAGAATATGAAATGTAAAACCATCCCTCAGTTGTCCGATGACATCACAAAACAAAATGTAAAACACTGAGCTAAAATAAAAAATTCATCAAAAAAAATTATGGTAGAAGATAGTCTCTTTTTTTTTTTCCTTTAAGGGTCATGACATGATCATAGCTCACTGCAGCCTCAAACTCCTGGGCTCAAGTGATCCTCCACTTTAGCCTCCCGAGCAGCTGGGACTAAAGTCTAATTTTTTTTTTTTTTTTGAGACAGAGCCTCAAGCTGTCACCCTGGATAGAGTGTCATGGCATCACAGCTCACAGCAACCTCCAATTCCGGGGCTCAAGCAAGTCTCCTGCCTCCGCCTCCCAAGTAGCTGGGACTATAGGCGCCTGCCACAATGCCCGGCCATTTTTTGGTTGCAGCCGTCATTGTTGTTTGGCGGGCCCGGGCTGGATTCGAACCCGCCAGCTCAGGTGTACGTGGCTGGTGCCTTAGCCTGTTGAGCCACAGGCGCCGAGCCAGTCTATCTAATTTTTAAACAAAAATTTTGTAGAGGCAGGGTCTTCTTATGTTGCCTGGGCTAGTCCCAAACTCCTGGCTGCAGGTGATACTACCACTGCAGCCTCCTAAGTAGAGTAGGATGTTATTTTTAACAACCATCTATTTGCCTTAAATGATATGAATCAGCTAACCTAAAATGCATTATTGAACTATATGCAAATTAAACTTTACAACTAATAATTTTCTCTTCAGATATTTAGAGTATAACAGATCATCACAATGGAACAAAATTTTACTGCTAATCTTAAAAGCCCAGTTAAAAAAAGATCAATAGTCTAGCACAGAGACGGAGACGCTGCAGCCTTAAGGTCGTCCGGGTGTTTAAGTCTTTGGATTGAATCCAAATTTAACAGAATAAATTCTTTTATTAATGTATTTTTGTTCATCTTTTATATTTGATTTTTAAAATACCAAAGAACAGAATACGTTTTAATCAAATAATCCTCCCAGATTAACCAGCACAATTAGAACATTAGTAAACCATAGTGCTAAATTGATGGCTGCTACAATCATGATTTAATTCTAACTTCCCTCGCCTAACTAGTACTATACCCACAGGCTGGCTGGCTGATTGGTGAGAGTTTACGGGAGTCGAGTACACCAGTCTTTGTTACCAGCACTTCAAAATGGTGCACTGTATTGTTGTTTGAAGTGCAATTTGTGGATCACTGCACATCTCAACAGAACATTTTAATTCTGTCTACCAGCCTATCATGTCAAAGACGACCAAGAGAACACTGAAGAAGAAAACAGATTTTTAAATGAGGATTGGGAATTGCAATATTATCTTGTTTCTGCTAAAGGTAAGATGATTTGCTTGCTTTGTGATACTGCAGTACCAACAATGAAGAAATTCAATGCTCACCAGCGTTGTAACACTCATAAAGACTACATATATTTTAAATCAGAGGAAGAGCTGGACACAGGTGGCTCACTCCTGTAATCTTAGCACTCTGGGAGCCCAAGGCAGGTAGATTGCTTGAACTTAGGACAGTGGTTCTCAACCTTCCTAATGCCGTGGCTCTTTAACATAGCACGACCCACAGATTGAGAACCACTGACTTAGGAGTTCAGACCAGTCTGAGCAAGAAAGCGACCCCCACCCCCAAACCCATCTCTTAAAAAAATAAAAATAGCCAGGTGTTGTGGCGGGTGCCTGTAGTCCAAGCTACTCCTGAAGCTGAGGCAAGAGAATCACCTGAGCCCAAGAGTCTCCTCCTATGACGCCATGGCACTCTATGAAGGGTGAAAAAGTGAGACTCTGTCTCAAAAAAAAAAAAAAAAAAAATGCTGACTAAATAAATGAGAGGTAGAAAGATTATATTGTGAAATTAAGAGATGAAAAGCAAAAGCAAAGACAATTCTAAGCAGCAATAAGACCGGGAAATATTGCCATGGAGCCAACTTATAACACAGCTTACATACTCAGGAAAAAAGAGAAGCCACTCAGAGATGCAGAAACCGTGAAAGTTGTGAGATGCTTAGACCTCAATAACATAACATTTCAAAGTACAAACAACTGCCTCTTTCAAAGAGAACCACAGCGGCTGATCAGCAGCATGAGTTAGTCTTCGACTTATAGAACAACTTTGTGCATCATGAATACTTCAATAGCAAAATATATATTATTCCATCACTTTGGATGAATCAATTGATACTACTGATTCAGTGTAGGTTTTATACTTCGTTCAGGATATAACAGAGGATTTTCTTTGCCTTGAAGAGTTCTTTGCTTTGGGTACTCCAGCAAAGAACAGAACAGGGGAAATAGGTATCTTCAACAATTTTCAAGATAAATGTCATGAAATTGGACTGAATTTGGAAATTTAGCATATGTTCCATGACAGGAAAACATGAAGGGTTTATTGAACAAAAATAAAACAAAGTATTAACAATATGAAACTAATAGATAAACAACTACACTCCCACATGAGAGAAAAAATTAAATTCAAGTAGGGGGAGGGAGGGAAAGAAAAAAGGAAGGGAGGAGAGATGAGTAAGCTCTTACCTTACGAGCACAGTGTAAGGGTGTGCAGCATACCCCTGGGTGACACACTCAACTACAATTTGAACTTTACCTAACAAACACAAACAATGTAACCTAATCATTTGTACCCTCATATTAATCTTAATTTTTTTATTAAATCATAACTGTGTACATTAATGCATTTATGGGGTACAATGTGCTGATTTGATATAAAAGCATTTGATAGAATGCTTACATCAAACTGGTTAACATAACCTTCACCTCACTTATTGTTAAGACATTTATACTCTTAATAGTTTTTTTTGTTTTTATTAAATCATAGCTGTGTACATTAATGCAATCATGGGGTGCAATGTGCTTTTATATACAATTTGAAATATTTTCATCAAACTAGTTAACATAGCCTTCGCGGCATTTTCTTAGTTACTGTGTTAAGACATTTATACTCTACACTTAGTGAATTTCACATGTACCCTTGTAAGATGCACCATAGGTGTGGTCCCACCAATATACTCTTACTAGTTTTGACATGTACCCTTGCATCGTGCTCATTACTTTAAAAAAAAAAATAATTCAGAGCTAATCTGAATTTTTTAATAAAAAGAATTAACAGATCCAGATGCTCTCATTTCTTTTCATTATATCTTGCAACAGCAAAATCTCTGTGCTAAAGCTATTTTAAGTGACACTTTGCAACAAGTATTGTTAATTATACTGGTGCAAACATACAAGTGCAACATGGCAGCCTCAGCTTCACAATATGCTGAAGTTGAACAAAGAGGTATTCAGTGTGGATTTGCTGTATCATTCTAAAGTGCACTGGCTATCCCAGGGTGTTAGCCAAAATTTTATCTCTGAAATACGGAAGTAAATCTCAATGAAAGAATACAGAGAATAGTTAAATTTTATGAAGATCAGTAAAGCAGTGTCAATTACTGAAAGATTTCTATAGAAATGCAGCATTTCTGTGTGATATCATGTCAAACTGAAATGACTCAATGATTTCTTTTTTGCGTGTTTCTTTTGTTTTTTGCTTTGAGACAGAGTCTCACTATGCTGCCCTTGGTAGAGTGCTGTGTCATCATAGCTCACAGCAACCTCAATCTCCTGGGCTTAAGCGATTCTCTCGCCTCAGCCTCCCGAGCAGCTTACAGGAGTCTGCCATAACACCCAGCTATTCTTGTTGTTGTTGTTGTCGTCATTGTTGTTTGGCAGGCCTGGTCTGGGCTCAAACCTGTAGGCCCCAGCGTATGTGGCCAGCACCTGAGCCACTGAGCTACAGGTGCCAAACCTCAAATATTTCTTTGCAAGATAAAACTAAGTCTATACGTGATATTTGAGAGGAAAAAAAATCCAAGCATTTCAAAAAAAGTATTTTTTTAAAACACTTTTTCTTCAAAAGTAAATTTTGGAAATATTTTCCCCAGTTAGCAAAGGTCATTTATGAGCAGTATTAGCTATGCAAACCATCTGAAGAATACACAGCTGTTTTGTACCTATTAATTCCAGAATTCAATGAAAGCTTTACAGACTTTAAGACTCATGACATTACAATCAAATTCGCATTTTGGCCTCAGCAAGCTGTTATCACCAAAGCACCTAAAGAACTACAGATGGAAATAAATGATTGAGGTCTCAATAGATGACATTTTAAAGATGACTTTTTAAAATTTTTTTTTATTTTTATTAAATCATAATTGTGTACATTGGTGCAATCATGGGGCACAATGTGCTGACTTCATATACAATCTGAAATATTTTCATTGAACTATTTAACATAGCCTTCATGGCCTTTTAATCACTATATGA
>CAUYON010211943.1:0-21783 GCA_963573935.1 Arctocebus calabarensis
GTGGCGGGCGCCTGTGGTCCCAGCTACTTGGGAGGCAGAGGCAGGAGACTCACTTGAGCCCAGGAATTGGAGGTTGCTGTGAGCTGTGATGCCACAGCACTCTATCCAGGGTGACAGCTTGAGGCTCTGTCTCAAAAAAAAAAAAAAAGTAAAAATAAGAAATAGTTATAAAATAGGGACAAAAAGGTTAGAACAGCGCGGCGCCTGTGGCTCAAAGGAGTGGGGTGCCAGCCCCATATGCCGGAGGTGGGGGGTTCAAACCCAGCCCCGGCCAAAAACTGAAAAAAAAAAAAAAAAAAGGGTTACACAAAATAAATCCTGGGTGCTTAGAGAGCAGAGAGAAGGGGCACTTAACCCAGACTCAGGGTTCAGGGAGCGGACTCTGGAGTGGGGAGATCTAAGCTGGCTTCTGAAGGCGGAGAAGGGGTAGGAGGAATCTAGAAAAAGGGAACAGTGGGTCAAGAGCACAAAATAAGGAAAGCCTAGGCGGGGAGAGAGGCTAGGGATGGGAACTGAAAAGCAAAGCTGAGCTGGGTGCGGGCAGGAGGTGTGCAGTGCCCACAACGCTGACGTGAGACTCCATCCTGGCCACTTTGGGGAGTCAGGAGAGTTGCTTGATCCAAATTGCACTTTAAAGAGAATGTTCTGGCCAGAGCGTGGCGACTAGAGTGGAGGGGGAGGGGTGCCCAGGGAGGTGAATCAGGTAGGAGGCTATTGCAGAAAACAGGCGAGAGGTGACAGTGGGCTGGACTGAAGCAACATAGCAAAGGAACAGGGAAAGGACTCAGGAGGTGTCAAGTTAAGTCAATCAACGCTGGTGACTAGTACGTGACAGGGCCTGGAGAAGGGAAGGATGACTCGTGGGTTTCTGGCCTGGGAATCGGGAGACCAGGGGTCAGTGTCATGGCGCTCACATTCCTGGGCAGCTCTGTGCTAGCACCCGAATTGGCCCACTTAATCCTGTGTCAACTCCGTGAGATGGCATCATTCTTATCTCCCTTTGGGGAGCAAAGCAAAGGTTGCCGGGTTCACCCGAGGCCAGACCTGGGAGGACCTCCAGCTGACAGACTTGAGTCTGCAGCTCCAAACAGTGATCTAGGCCAAACTCCTGGGGCCTGGCTACGAAAAACGAGCACAGTTTCTCTGGCCACAACCCCCCCCCCCCCCCCCGCCCCGAGCAGCACCAGGACCCAAAACAGCCAGGGAGCAGAGGACATGAGCTCACTGCCTGAGCAGATCCCGGAGACCACCCTGGAGATGCAGAGCTCTGCGCCAGAGTCAAACTGATGCCCCTTTTATTCTTTTTCAAGCTATTGTAAATAGAACTGTGAATTTCAGTTTTAGATTGTTCATTGGTCATGCGTAGAAACAAATCTGACTTTTATGCTTTTAGCACCCATTTTAAATCCGGGTTTGGTTTTTCAGTTTATTCAGAATATAGGAGAAGAGAGGTGCTATTGACTAAGACTCAGAAACCGGCAGTTGATAGACACACTGGCAGCTAAAGGCGTGGAACACAGACCAGACGGGAGAGAGAACTCACGGAGAGCTTTGGGAACACCTGTGACGGGGGGCAGTCAGAAGGTGCCCATAGAGCACCTGAGAAGCCACTTTGGGCACAAAACTGGGCCATCAAGCTTAAAGGCTTAGAACACCAATTAGACCAGCTCAGCTTTTTCCTGCCATGTTCTAGGCTGCTGCCTGACATTTGACACAATAATTTCCCTCAGGATATAATAAATCTGGAGACCATTAAATTAGATTTCTTCTGTGGTTTTAGCCCCACGCTTTAAGTGGGAGTGTCCAATCTGTACCTCAGAGGCTGCATGTTAATGTCATTTTTTTTTTTTTTTGCAGTTTGCCCAGGGCTGGGCTTGAACCCGCCACCCTCGGTATATGGGGCTGGTGCCTTACCCACCAAGCCACAGGTGCTGCATATGGATTTCTTTTTCTTTTCTTTTCTTTTTTTAAAGACAGGGTCTCACTTTGTCACTCTCGGTGGAGTGCCATGGCGTCACAGCTCACAGCAACCTCAAACTCTTGTGCTTAAGTGATTCTCTTGCCTCAGCCTCCCGAGTAGCTGGGACACTATAGGCGCCCACCACAATGCCCGGCTATTTGGTTGTTGTCGCCATTGTTGTTTAGCTGGTCCTGGGCCGAGTTCAAACCCGCCTGCCTCAAGTGTATGTGGCTGGCGCCCTAACTGCTGAGCTATGGGCGCTGAGCCTGCATTCTGATTTCTTGAGGACATTTTTTTTTCTTTTTAGCTTATCTGTGGTATGGGATATCACAAAAACTATGCCTAGGGCTTTTTTTGCTAATCAGCCTTCATTAGTGTTTGTGTATTTAATATGTGACCCAAGACAGTTTTTATTCTTCCAATGTGTGGGAGAAAAAAAAAAGTTGAATACCCCAGAAGGTTCTGGACTAGAGCAGGGTTGACCTGTAGTTGTTAACTGATGTTTAACAGCTGGTACTCTAGAAAAGAAAAATGGTTGTAGTGTTTATCTTTTTTTTTTTGAGACAGAGTCTCACTACTAGAGTACTATGGCATCATCATCCCTCGCAGCAACCTCCAGCTCCTGGGCTCAAGCAATCCTTTTGCCCCAGTCCCCAAGTAGCTGGAACTATAGGCGCCCGCCACCAATGCCTGGCTAGTTTTTCTATTTTTAGTAGACACAGGATCTTGCTCTTGCTCAACCTGGTCTCTGAACTCCTGAACTGAGGCAATCCACCTGCATGGCCTCCCACAGTGCTAGGATTACAGGCGTGAGCCACCCCACCATTGTGGGGTGCCATTTGTCAATTTCTGTTGTACAAATACTACCCACCCTTCCTCACCTCTGCTTGCAAACCACCAAAGTGCCAGCACTGAACACAAATTCAGGGAGAGATGTGCAACAGCCTAGCGTTAAATAGTATGTCTAGCACCCGGATACCATAGATGTGAATAACCTTAAGAGCACAGATAATGGTGGTGCGTTTTAGGTATGTACTGCTTTTGTTTTTAATATTTATTTCATTTATATATATATATATGTGTATATATATATATATATATTTTTTTTTTTTTTTTTGCAGTTTTTGGCCAGGGCCAGGTTTGAACCTGCCACCTCTGGTATATGGGGCCGACGCCGAACTTCTTGAGCCATAGGTGCCACCCCTCATTTAAATTTATATTTCATTTTAAGTTTGATTTTTAATACTACTTGTGTTTAACAATTGGCATGCCACATCCCTGAAAATTAAGCAATCAGCTCTCATGAGCCAGCACAAGCCAGCTCCAACCTGGGCTCTGAGAGGGACACTTCAGGCTAAGAGACGAATGTCCTTGCATAAATGGAAGAATAAGGACCATGTGGCCAGACAAACCTTTCTCAGACTGACTTGTGAAAATTCGAGCCACTCACCAAGTCTCAGTTTTTTCATCAATAAAATGGGCTGATAATATTGATCTCTGAAAGTGGTGATAAACATTCGAGACTAATATGGAGTCTGATAAACAGGAAGTGTTCGAACATGCCAGTTTAATATTATTTTGCATACTTTTAAGCATAATTTCAATTTTTTCTGTGTACACGGAAAGACAATGAGGAATGACCCGGGGTAGAATTGGAAGTTACCTTGTCCCCAGTCCCATTAGGTAGGGCACGTGTGTGGGGAGACAGATGCAAATGAGTGCCCCTCATTATAGGCTTTGCAACCTTGCCCCGGGGGACTTGTGGGAGGGGAAGCAGAGGATCAGGCTCGTGGGTCCCCGGGACCCCAATGAGTTGGTCTGAGTGTGTGTCCCCTCCACGGTCTTCCTGGCTTCCCAGGTATCCCTGACGGATTGCTCAGAAACTGAAAGTTCTACCCTGTTGATTTCAGCTGTGTTACTTAAAGGGGCGAGAGTTTTCCTGCAGCGTGTCACACGGATCAGCTTATGAGTCGGGCCAGGGCAGCACCCAGGCCCCCAAGAAATGGCTCATAGGACAGATCTTTATGGGGCAGAGAAAGGGAGGACTGGGGCAAAGGTTCCAGTTAGGAGCAGGCCTGTGGGGGACATTGGGGGTGTGAAGGAAGAGACACCAGGCCCCTGTCAGGGGGAAGGGACAAGAAGAGACGCCAGCCAGCTGGGCCCCCTCCCAGAGCTGCCACAGCCTCGGAGAAAGCTAACATCCTCTTGGCTTTTCTGTCTGCCCACAAGTGCCAGGGCTCCAGCGAATCAGGAAGTCAATGCCCGGGGGCTGGCGCCTGACCCCACTGCAACCCGTTTGTCAGCATTTCGCAGCCTTTTTGGAGAGGGCTGTGGAAAGATGAGCTGAGAGGTATAATCCTTTCGCCCTGGGGAGGCCAGGTGGTTGGTATTTCCCTCCTGTTGTACCGGTCACTTACGAAACAGCAGTTGCAACCTGCCACTCATGTTTTAGATATGAAAATCCAGCACTCGGACATCCCACCAAAAAGGAGTTTTACTTTGGAGAGTGGTGGCCAAGAATGTGTTGAAAACAGGGCTCTGTGCTCAGCTGGGGAGGGGGGAGGGGCTGAAGAAATCCCGCGGCTTCTCTGGGCTTCCGTTTATTTTCTGTAACTCAGAGATTATAGTGTCCATCCTGCAAGGTCGTCATGGGAAGGCATATGCAGATAACATCTCTGCCCAAGAGGAGGTAACGTAACAGGTGCTTGAAATAAGTTGGAGTGACCAGTGTTATTACTACTGTCTGCAGGACCTTTGATGAGGTATTTTATCTTTCTGGGTCGTAGTTTCCTCATCTGTGCACCGTGGGTCAGATGATCTCAAGGTATCTCCTGGTTCTAGCATATTCTATCATTCTGTGACAAACAGGAGTCTTTGGCTCAGCGCTGGCCCTGCCTATCTAAGTAAAAGATTAGGCCATTGGTTTTTGCTGTTGCAATGCTCAGATAGCAAAAGCTTTGTCAGCTGAGAAGGCTTGTTCCTTCCCTCCCCTAAAACTGAGTTCCAAGGCTATGGGACAAGGAGAAAACTGGGCTGTTTCTGTAAACACAGGATTAGAAGAGGGAACAAGGTTCTGGGCAGCAGGGCCTGGGCATATCAAAACCTGCTCAGAAGGGGGAATGGATAGGATTTGGGCTTAGGTCACGACAGGTAGCCCAGTATTTGTTCAGAGTCCACCCACCATCTCCTAGGAGTTGACCCCCTAAACAGGCAGGGGGTGGGCAGTGGGGGAGGTAGGACAGATCCCCACTTTTAGAAAAATTTCCCTCTGGACACTGGTTGAATGCAGCAAAAGCTCTTCCTTCTGAATGATGATCGCACCGTAAGAGGGAGGGATGGGTGGCTGAGGCCATGCTGGTGTCTCCCGGTTAGGGAATGAAAATTGAAGGCAGGTGGAACCCTATTAATGCCTTTTGCCTGCCTAATGTTGTGGGTTGTCCTAATGTCCTTAACCCAGGCACATCATGGGATGAGGTTTGAGTACCTTGTACACAAAGCAAAGGGAAATTGTTTCCCACAGACTTGGGTCTCTGGGGCCAAATGCTAAACAATGCACACTGGCTCATTCCTAGAATATCTGAGATAGGCCTCATCTACGTAAAAAAAACAATTAAAAAAAAAGAAAACCCCAGCGCACATTTTCTACAATCCATGTTTTCCCACAGCCTGTTTGGGGGCCTCTTCTAATTTCCGTTACAAATTTTCAGATGTTGGCCAGGCACAGTGGCTTACACCTGTAATCCTAGCACTCTGGGAGGTCAAGGTGGAAGGATCACTTAAGCTTAGAAGTGCGAGACCAGGCCGAGCAAAAGAGCCAGACTCTACCCCTACTAAAAATGGAAAAATTATGGGGGTAATACCCAGTCGTAAGAAGGACTTTACCTAAAAAATGCAATCAGTGTAGCCTGGTTTCTTGTACTCTCAATGAATCCCCAGCAATAAAAATCATAATAATAAAAAAATGGAAAAATTAACCAGGTGTTGTGGTGAGTGCCTGTAGTCCCAGCTCCTCAGGAGTCTGAGGCAGAAGGATTGCTTAAACACAGGAGTTTGAGGTTGCTGCGAGCTATGAGGCTACCCAGGGTGAAAAAGTGAGACTATATCTCAAAAAAAAAAAAAAAGGAAAGAAAAGAAATTTTCAGATGTCAGTTAAGGAAGAGCTGCTTTCCAGCTGGTAAAAAGTGGTTCTCATTAAGAATATTGACAAGACCCTAGGGCTTTGGATGACAAGTCACAGGGTTTCTGCAACCCTCCCAGCTGGAAGGTCTCTGCTAAATGACAAACTTCCTGAAGTTTCCCCTACACGGCTTGTATGAGGATAAACCTTCAAGATCACATTTCAGTTTTTATACTGTCTCTCATTTTGTGCTACTAATTCCATGCCTCCCCTTCAGTGTTTATAAAAGAAGCTTCTGTCACAGAAAAGTGGCTCAAGTGGGCAAGGACACCCCCCAGCCTGTCTGCTGCCTGGGCTCAGAGGGGTGAGGGCCGCAAGAGCTGCAGAGATTATGTACCTGTTTTGCTTTTTGTTTTTCTTTTAAGACAGTTTTATTATGTCACCCTCTGTAGAATGCTGTGGTGTCACAGCTCACAGCAACTCCTGGGCTCAGGCGATTCTCTTGCCTCAGCCTCCCAAGTAGCTAGGACTACAGGCACACACCACAACGCCGGCTATGTTTTGGCTACAGTTGTCATTGTTTGGCAGGCCTGGCCTGGGCTCGAACTCGCCACCTTCAGTGTATGTGGCTGGCACCCTAGTTGCTTGAGCTACAGGCGCTGAGCCATGTACCCGTATTTAATAGCTCGCTCGCTGGTCCTTCCTGCCATGACTACACTTTTTGCTAAACGCTGACAATATATCAGCAAAGACTTCTGAACAGGAGCATGGACCTTGTAGAATGATGTCCCATTTCTATGAAAAGTGTGCCCACAGCGCCCTCCAAGAGTGGCTCCCATTAAGCAGGTGCACACTTACTTGCACAATGCTGTTATCTGGGTTAAAAAACAAAAAAAGCTTATACCGCATGCAATTGAGTGGCTTAACGAAGAGACATTGATTCTCACGCGGCTCTGGAGGATTAAGGTGTGAGAGGTTTGGCTTCTGAGGCCTCTTTCCTTGACTTGCAGACGGCCACCTTTCCTCTGTGCACGAGCATCCCTGCTGCCCTCGTGTCTTCTTAGAAGGACACTGGTCAGTTTGGATTCGGCCCATCCTCCTGCCGCATTTCGGCCCATCCTCCTGCCGTTCACAGGCCCCGTCCCTACACACAGTCGCATCTGGGCTGTGAAGGTTGGAATCCAGTAAGGCTTCCCTGCTTCTTGGTGTCGCTGATTTTGAGGAGGAAGAAAGGAACGGAGACTAGAATTTCAGAGGGATATAAAAGTATGAGAACGATCCTGAGGGTAGCAACTAGAACCAAGAATAAGTAGAAACATGAAAAGAACTGAAACCACTAAATCAGCCTGAAATAGAAAGGGTTGCTTTTCTTTTATTAAAATCTGGGGTGACTTAAATACACTCATCATACGAGTTGGATGTGCAGGGAAATATTTTTGCATGTGTTGTCATCTTATTTGTTGTTGTTTGTGAGGCACAGAAAAGAAATATAACAAAACGCCCAGTCAAGCTTAACGTTTAGTCCAAATCAATAGGTTAATTGGTCCGTTTTTAGGGCCTGCTCAGAGTTTCTTACTTCTATTGGCTTCTCCTTGTTCCCCCTCAAAAGGTGTCTGAGTCTATTGCCCATGGTGTTGTCAGGGAGCAAGAAGACACCTTGGCCTTGAACAGATGCTTGGGGAGCGGTTGAGGGTGCTCGACCCTAGGGGATCAGCGGTGGTCACTGGGCAGCCCTTACCCCCACCTCTGACCCTTCAACTCCTTCTGGAGCAGAGGATCCATCTGTCCCTTCTCCCTCTCCCTTCCTGGGGCAGCAGACATCAGGGCTGTCTCCCTGTGTTGATGGAATTTATTTCTGCAGTAGGTCCTTGATCTGGGAGATTGGAAGAATGAACCCATGGACCACAGAGATCAGTGATAAGATAGAATTTATTAGATAGAAAGGAATAGAAGGAATGAAAGGCACAGAGCCCCTAGCAGCGTGGGGGAGACCCAGGTGGGGTGCCCTGCAGGGCTTTCTGTCTAGGGGCTATGTAGTGTTTTGTAAATAGGGAGCTCTTGAGACTTACCTTTGGCCAGGACTTGGCAGATGTCAGTGTTAATGAGCAAATGACTGAGTGTGCTAACCAATGAACTAGTCCCTTCCAGCTCTGGGCAAAATGGCAGGGCGTCCACTGCAGAAAAGATCCAGCTTACATGAAATACTGGAAGAACTGCTTTTCTCCTCTCTTGCTTGTATTAAGAGAGTGCAGTTCAGAAAGAAAAGGCCTGGAAAACAGGGCTCCTTGTCCAGCCCTGGATGGGAAAACCCGGGATCAACTGGACCTCGGATGGGACCATGGGGTGGCCCCTCTCGCTGCCTGGCAAGCCACCTGCTGTTTGTTCCATGTGCCCACCCACCTTCTCGCTTTGGGCCTCCAGATTGCTCCTCCTAAGTGGTAAACAAGGAGCACAGCCTGTCTTCCCAGCGCCTCTCAGCTGCACAGCAAGCCCTTCAGAGGGACCTCGGAGCGCACACCACGCACTTCCCTTCCTCACAGCTTCCTGAGCTGGCGTCCTCTTCCCATAGCTGCCCAGGATGAGAAGAGGCAGCAAGTTCGTTCACCTCCTCTGCGTGATGTTTCCTTCTTCCTGACGGCAGGACTGCAGCTCACCCGAACCGTGAGCACAGTTATCTTCTCTATCTTGCAGGAGAAACTCCACGATCTCAACCAACTGGGAGCTGAAGTGATTCAGAAAAACCATTTCACCCCCGACCTAGCATTCGAGTGTCCTCTCACTGGGAAATCCTAGTTTCAATGTCCGGAACTGAACACTGACTCGCTTTCCCTTTGAATTCCTTTGGGAACCATTCTAATCATAATCACTACCTTTCCCTCCCGAGAGGCAAGGGTTCCTCCCCCACTAGGGAAAAATCAAAAAAGAAAAGCACATTAATCCCCCTAATTATTATCCCGTGTTTGTGTGCCTCCTGATGGGCAGGGAAATCCCCCCATCTTGGTTCGTGTTCTTTTTTTTTTTTTTTTTTTGTAGAGACAGAGTCTCACTTTATCGCCCTCGGTAGAGTGCTGTGGCCTCACAGCTCACAGCAACCTCCAACTCCTGGGTTTAGGCGATTCTCTGGCCTCAGCCTCCTGCGTAGCTGGGACTACCAGCACCTGCCACAACGCCCAGCTGTCTTTCCATTTTTGCAGTTTGGCTGAGGCTGGGCTTGAACCCGCTACCTTCATTATATGGGGCCAGCGCCCTACTCGACGAGCCACAGGTGCCGCCCAGTTCGTGTTCTTATTAAAGAAGGGAAAGGGAAGGAAGGAAATTTATATTTCAAAGATTGTAACTAATTATTCCCTGATTTGAACAGAAATGGAATCAAGTTGACTGATGAGGAGCTACGAATAAAAAGGAAAAAGAAAATAAAATTTAAAAAACTGAAATGGGAAACGTTTTGGGGGGTAGTATGAGAGGCTAGACCTGTCACCATACTTGGGATTTGGAATAGGAGGGATGATCATGTCAAAGACACAAAGATAAAATCAGAGGCCTCACAAATCTCTTTCAAATCACACTCTGTGCCCCACCTCGAGAAAGCTCGGGAGCCATGTTAGCACCATCTTCCCCGTGGGCACCCTCAGGATCCCGAGTTCTGCCCGGGCCACACACAGAATGTGAGAGCCAGAATATTATGGGACCAAGAAGTCTGCGGTTCTACACTGTGTCTGTGAAATTCATCATGGCAGGGCTCCTGACGCTCTGGAAACTGCTGGAGGCTTCTAGGAAAAAGAAAATCTCCCCGTGGGGCCTGCTAGGCGGGGCTCCTGAGGAAAAGGTCACGTGAGGCCACAGAGCCAGCACCTGTTTCAGGGCCTGGTGCACAGCAAGTTGGGAGTAAAGGGTGGCTGCCATTATTTTTAATGAAACCAAAAAGAACACAGGAAAGACAGGGTGGAAAAACCTGTAAGAGGATCCTCTGATGTATAAAATAAGCAAAAGATCACTTTAGGTGTTTTTTCTCCTTCTGGAGCAAAGATACCATTCAGAAGTGGCAGTCCGTGTTGTCAAAAAGGAGCATCATGTAACCAGGACCATCCGGGTTTTTACTCAGAAAATGACGAGGGTGTTTGACTCCCACACTGCAGGGCGAGGGTGAGGTGCTGAGGGCCCAGCCCCTTGTGCTCTGTGACCCCAGAAAAGGCCGGCCGAGTGATTTAGGGCAATGTACCCACGTATTGAATAGGAGGACTCCGGGGTAAGCAGAGGATGGAGAATTTGCACCTCTACAGTGGCTCCATAACTAGCTGTTAAAACGAACATAAGAGACAGAAATGACACAGACCAGAATCAGGAGCGGACAAGTCAGAGAAGTCGAGCTGAGAACAAAGACTCCCACGTTCGAATCATGATCTTGGAGACTCAGCAGCTCAAGAAACCTTTGCCGTCACCCCCTCCCGGTCTCTAGGTGAGGAAACCGAGGCTCCTAAAGGCAGATCGCTCACCCACGTCTACAGGTCACAAATCTGCACCTCCCAGCTTCGATTTAGCACTTTTTTTCATATTTGGGGTTTGGAGAGCCAAGAAGTAAGGCTGGGGAGAAAAAGTCATTTCTGTCCAAGTCCCAAGCCCCATGATTGGCTTAGCTGGCAGCATGCAGCTTTGTGAGAGGAAACTTGACTCCAAGAACTGCAGCCAGAAGAAGTGCTGGCGATGGAGGCCAAATGTTAAAACAACAGAGCTTGGGGTTGAGCAACGGATGGCAGAAGGCCAGACCCCGGAAGGCAGCACACGCTCCTGCTTAGGTGCGGCATGCCGGGGCTGGGGCAGCCCGACCCCAGAGGGGAGATGCCGGGTCAGAGCAGAGCGGCAGGCCTTGGACTATAAACACGGTCCAAGTCTCTGGCATGTCAGTGCACCTTCTCTTTGAATTCCTTGCTGCCCAGCATCTTAGTCCCCTTCCTAATTTTGAGGAATCCCTCAATGTGAGTCAGGCATTCTTCTGGTACCAGGATCTTAAGAATTGACCAGAGGCGAGGGAAGCCAGTGTAATGATGCCGACTTTTCTGCTTTTTAGCCAACACATACATAGTATAGAAGCTAAAAGATAAAATTCTTGTCCTCTTTTCCTCTTGTCCTTGGCTGCCAAAGAGACCATAAAGGTTCGAGGGCACCACCATCCAGAATTCTGAACCATGCAAAATCAGAGGAACAGTGATATTGGATCCATGGTGGTGGCCAAAGAGATCTAACACTAAGATTACTGTCCCAGGATGGGGACCTTGGTTGGCAAGGGTAGTGACATCCTGGCCACATTGCACAAACCACAACTATGACAACCATATAAAATTTTTAAGACTGGGCATGGTGGCTCACATCTATAATCCTAGCACTCTGGGAGGCTGAGGCAGGTGGATTGGTTGAGCTCAGGAATTCGAGACCAGCCTAAGCAAGAGCGAGACCGCATAGCTACTAAAAATAGAAAAACCAGAAGAGCACAGTGGCAGCCACCTGTAGTCCCGCTACTTGGCAGGCTGAGGCAAGAGAATCACTTGAGCCCAAGAGTTTGAGGTTGCTGTGAGCTATGATACCACGGTACTCTACCGAGGGTGACAAAGTGAAACTCTGTCTCAAAAACAACAGAAAACAAAGCAAAACAAAGGATCGCTTGAGCTCAGGATTTGAGGTTGCCATGAGCTATGATGACACCACGGCACTCTACCCAGGGTGATAGAATGAGACACTGTCTCAAAAAAAATAAAAAAAGAAAGATTCTAAAGCTGTGCAACTAACCCCTTTGTGTTTTTCTAGTCCCCTAGTTTGTTTTTCTGGAATTCTTAGGAAGAATTCCCTTAAAAGAATGAAGACGCATAGTTGTCCTTGGGGACAGCTGCAGGGAGCTCTTTCTCTGTGGCCGTTTTGAGACAGGATGGAGGGGCTGGTTCTGAGCCCGCTGCACTCGGCTTCTCACCGGTTCTATGAGCAACCTTTCCATCAGTTCCTTTCCTGCCATGATTGGCCAGCATCCAACGACAGGTACCTGTACAGACGCACCTGCAACGGGAAAGCCAAGGAGCTCTAGAAGGCTAGCACTTGCTTCATTGTGGATCTAACAAGGCCGAAGATGTAAGCACACAAGTTAGAGAAGGTTTTAAACAGCTCACAACAGAACACCTTCTGGGAAAAGCCGCCTTTCACACTGGCCTCGTATGAAACTGGGAGAGATCTGGCTGGCTGGTGCTAATGGTGCAGCCCCGCTCCTCTCTCTGTGTTCAAGTGGAAGGTTTCAAAGAGGTAGCCAAGTGATAGAACGCTTGGAAGGGACTGGCTTTACTTGGACTTTGAAATGTCAGGAAGAAAAGGGGCTTTGACTCCTTTTAAAAAGTGACATTAGATGCTAAAGGTCTGGTCTGGTCTGGATTATAAAATCTGCACCAAGGACTTCCTCAGTTCCATAAACAATGAAGCATTGACTGAGAGAGGGAGTTTGACTTGACCTTGTTTCCTGATTGGAACAAGGAAGGCCACCCTGGGATTAGTAAATCACAGAGAAATACTCTCTCCCTGCTCTGCCCTGACCGTGAGACAGGCAGAAGGGCAACCTGCCTGGTGGATGTGGGGAACTACTGTCTCATCCTCCCTTAAGCCATTTTCCAGGGGCCAGGCCTTGGTCTCCTGTTCCCTTCTGTGCAACAAGCCCCAGGGACTCATCCTATTTCCATTTCCTCCTGAAAGCTCCCCCTCCCCATGCCTTGGAGTTCTCTTTGCTCCCGCATTCTACCCCAAGATGGCTGCGAAGGAAGATCTCATTCTCGCTGTCCCCAAGGAGAAACACATATCTTTATTCTTTGAAGGGCTCTCTTCTTACGAATTCCAGAAAAACAAACAAGGAGGACTAGAAAAACACAAAGGGCTTGGTTGCAAAGCTTAAGAATCTTAATACGGTTCACACGGTCATGGTTCTTGCATGCCGAGCCAATGCTAACTGTAGCTGTAGTTTACAGGCATTTATTATTTACCAGGCTCTGGGCTGAGTTTCAGCAGGTGTTATCTCGTTGTATATTCCCAGCAACCCTGTGCATTTTAACGGAACTGAGGCCAAGAGAGATTAAGGAGTTTTCCAAGGTCACATGGTGCTTAGTGGCAGAACTGGAATTTTAACCTATATCTACCTGACTCTGTGTTTGATGCTCTTCTTTTTAATTTAATTTTATTTTATTTTATTTATATAATGCTCACTTCCATTCTTGTCCCCTCTCCTCATCCCTTCTTCCCATTTTAAGTAATAATTTTTATTAATTTCTGATTTATTAATTAATTAATTTCAGATTAATTTCTAGTGCTTCTTCCTTTTTTTTGGAGACAGAGCCTATGTTGCTCTTAGTGGAGTGCTGTGGCATCACAGCTCACAGCAACCTCAAACTCTAGGGCTCAAGAGATTCTCTTGCCTCAGCCTCCCAAGTAGCTGGGACTACAGGCGCCGGCCACCATGCCCAGCTAATTTTTGTTGCAGTCGTCATTGTTGTTTAGCTGGCCCAGGCAAGGTTGAAACCGACCAGCCTTGGTGTATATGGCCGGTGCCATAACCACTGTGTTATGGGCTCCGAGCCAAGTGCTTCTTTTTGAGAATATACCCCACATATGTGTCAATTAAAGCTGGTGTTCTTTGCATTGATCAATGCCCAGTTAGATACTTACCCTTTTTTTCAAAAATCAATTTAGTCCAAAGGAAAGAGTTTTCCAGAGCCAAATAAGAGGGCATTTGTAGGGAGCGAAGGCTCCTTTAGATAGAGATAGTTCCAATACATATGGAATTTTCAACATTGCTTAGTTATAGTATTAATGCTTGGAAAACAGAAAACAAAAATAAGAACAAATTAGAGTTTTCTCTAACATAAAAGCCTAATCAGTAAACATTGGCAAAAGCCAGGTGCTATGTGACCAAGCCCCTGCACAGAGGCCCAGATGCGGAAGCATGTTTCTGCAACCAAAATAAACACGGATTTCAATCTTTACTCTATCTCACAAAGAACATCAACAAAAGTGCAAGTCCTAGGCCCCATCAAATTTCTCAAATCCAAATTCCCTCCCACGCTCTGCCTGTGATGTTTTCCTTCTTCTCTCCGTCTTTCTCAGTCTCCCCACTGGCTCGCTCTTATGCAGTCAACTTCTCGTCCCCTTTCATCTCACCTCTCGGATCTCGCCTATTTCTACCTGTTCTCCTTACTCTTCCTGAGCACGAAAGATCTAGGAAACTGAGCTGCCAATGATTCTCCTTCAGGGGGTAAGAGACAGACGGGGCTACTTCAAGGAATAATTACAGCAACTCGTCTTTGATAACAATTGCAGTTTAGCGGAGAAACACATCAGATACATCTCTGGCAAGGAGAAAGAAACCACATCAGTTATTCAAGGAAGGAAACTTTAATATAAAGAACTGTTTTCTAGCAGAAACTGATTAATGACTAAAAGGAGGAAGAGGCTTCTCAGGGGTTCAGATGTAGCAAGTGTATTTTTTTTTTTTTTTTGAGACAGAGCCTCATGCTGTCACCCTGGGTAGAGTGCTGTGGCATCACAGCTCACAGCAACCCCCAACTCCTGCCTTCGCCTCCCAAGCTGGGATTACAGGCACCTGCCACAATGTCTGGTTATTTTTTGGTTGCAGCCATCATTGTTGTTTGGCGGGCCCGGGCGGATTCAAACCCGCCAGCTCAGGTCTATGTGGCTGGTGCCTTACCCGCTTGAGCCACGGACACCAAGCCTAGCAAGCATATTAAAAAGAAACCTCTACACATTTTGGGGGGGCAAGGCACAATTGTAAGAGGGATTTAACCTAACAAATGCAATCAGTGTAACCTGGTTTCTTGTACCCTCAGTGAATCCCAACAATAAAAAAAAAAAGAAGAAGAAGAAGAAACCTCTACCTCCATCCTGAAGACAGCAGCTCAAGAGGGAATTAACGACTTAAGAGACGCCTTCAAGAGGGCTTGGCTATTACAAGGACACGCACCTGCAGTGGTACAGACCGGCTAGAGAGCACAGGCTAGAGCTGGTGTGGGCAGAGCAGTGATGCTTAAAAGTCACAGGAGGGAGGGCGAGATGTCAGGGTGCGGCAGAAACTTTTCCACATGGGTTATTGGGCTCTGCTGCTGTGTCATGTTCATGGAGGGCCAGAACCTAGGAGGGGACTCTCTTTCTGCAGCTATGTCCTTTCACTGTCATTCCTGTGTCTTAGTGACGAAACCTGACATTCTGCCAGCTGTAAAGAGAGAAAGGTTTACAGGGTCCTGCTGTGTCATCACATAGTCGTGTAAATTAGAGCTGACAGGCAACTCTCTGACAACTGACACTGGCTCACATCAGGGTGAGGATAGCTGTAAACAACCTGCAGCCTTCCTGGGGGCATTTTAGTTGAGTATCACCCTTGAAATGTACAGAGATGTTGTAGTTCTCCAAATTTGATCTCAGATTTTTGCTGTATCTCTAGAGTTTTAATAATGGAAAAGCTAAGCATAGCCTGTATTCAAAATCAACAGACCCAACAGAAACATAGCAGGTGAATGGGTGGGTTAGGGATGAGAGATCTAATCTAAAGGATAATTTTTATTGCAGCCATTTATAAAGAACAAATTATGGACCAAGTATTGTACTGGACAATTTATATGTATTATCTCATTTCAAGCTTATGGCAAGGCCAGATGCAGTGGCTCACACCTGTAGTCCTAGCATTCTGGGAGGCTGAGGCAGGAGGATTGAGATTGCGTGAGCTCAGGAGTTCAAGACTGGGCTGAGCAAAGAAAGACACCAGCCTGATGGCACACATCTGACATCTTGAGCTATTCAGGAGGCTGAGGTACGAGGACTGCTTGAGCCCAAGAGTGTGAGGTTGCGGTGAGCTTGATGACACCACTGCACGATCCCCAGGGAGACAGAGTGAGATTCAACATAAAAGCTTATAGCAGTCTTCAGAGGCTGATGTTATCATTCCTGTCACTCAAGTTGAGAATACCGAGCTGCATCAAGCCCGGGTAACTAAAGGACATCACACAGCTAGGAAGTGGTGAGCCCTGGTCAGTTTGATAGTCACCAAAGCCTGCTTGATCTCTCCATTTCTTAGGAGGACGTCTAAACGTCTGTGAGTAGTTCCTTCACGTTTCAAGGCTGTCTTGTTAGGTGCCTGTGTGCTCATGACTTTTTTTTTTATTGTTTCAGACTCATGAGGGTACAAAGAATTAGATCATGCTGTTTGCATTTGATAGGTAAAGTCCCTCTTATAATTGTGTCCTGCCCCCAAGAGGCGTGCCATACACGTGACCCCCAGCCCTCTTCCTCGTTCCCCTCCCCCCACCTTAAATTGATTTGAGTTTTTCTGTTTTGAGGGTGTGTATTAGATCATCTACTAGTTTCATGTTAGAATTGAGTCCATTGGATTCTGGCTTCCCCAGGCTTGTGACACTTTACTAAGAAGAATGTGTTCCAACTCCATCCACGTTAATACAAAACATGTAAAGTCTCCATCTTTTTTAATGGCTAAGTAGTAGCGTTTATGATTAGTGATCTACAGTTCTTTTAACCACCATTTAACGTGTGCCTTGTCCCTTGTGATTATTTTCATCATAAATTCTGTTTTATTATTAAAATTCCTACTCTAGCTTTTTTATGGTTTACCTTGCTTGCAATTTTCCATTTATTATTTTCAAACCCTTCAATATCCTTTTCTTTCTTTTTTTTTTTTTAAGAGACAGAGTCTCAAGCTGTTGCCCTGGGTAGAGTGCCGAAGCGTCACAGCTCACGGCAACCTCCAACTCTTGGGCGTAAGCAATTCTCTTGCCTCAGCCTCCCAAGTAGCTGGGACTGTAGGCACCCTCCACAATGCCTACCTATTTTTTGGTTGCAGTTGTGGCTGTTTGGGGGGCCCAGGCTGGATTTGAACCCACCAGCTCTGCTGTATGTGGCTGGGGCCCTAGCCGCTTGAGCTACAGGCACTGAGCCAATATCCTTTTCTTTCAAAAGAGAGGGGATGTTTATTATTTTTGTCTTTTTTTAGACTTTTTTTTTTTTTTGGAGACATAGTCTCACTTTGTCACCCTCAGTAGAGTGTCATGGCATTATAGCTCACAGCAACCTCAGACTCTTGGTCTCAAGTGATCCTTTTGCCTTAGCCTCCCAAGTAGCTGGGACTACAGGTGCCCACCCCAACAGGGTCTCACTCTGGCTCAGGCTGGTCTTGAACTCTTGAGCTCAGGCAATCCGTCTGCCTTGTTTTTCAGACTTTTAATCTTTAACTTTAAAGTCTGTGTACTTTAAGACCAAGATAGGTCCTCAATTCTTAAAGAAATAGAGTCTGAGACAAGAAAACAGAGCAGAGACAGGGATCTCTTTCCTTTTTCTCATTTTTGGAGATGCATCTTGCTCTGCTGCCCAAGCTAGAGTGCAATAGCACAGTCACAGTCACTGTAACTTAGAATTTCTGGTCTCAAGAGAATGTCCCTTCTCAGCTTCCTAAGCTCTCAAGTGCCTGGGACTATAGGCATGTGCCACCACATCCAGCTTTTTTTTTTTTTTGAGACAGAGACAGCCCTCGGTAAAGTGCTGTGGCATCACAGCTCACAGCAACCTCCAACTCTTGGGCTTAAGTGATTCTCTTGCCTCATCCTCCCAAGTAGTTGGGACTATAGGCGCTCACCATAACGCCCTGCCATTTTTGGTTGCAGTTGTCATTGTTTAGCAGGCCTGGGCCGGGCTGAAACCTACCAGCATTGGTGTATGTGGCCCGCACCCTTACTCACTGAGCTACAGGTGCCGGGCCTAATCCAGCTAATGTATTTTATTTCATTTTTTGTAGATATGAGGTCTCCCTATGTTACTCAGGCTGGTTTTGAACTCCTGGTCTCAGGTGATCCTCTCAAACGGCTGAGACTGTAGGTGTGAACCACTGACCTTGCCCAAGGACCTGTTTTTGTTAGAAGGGCGAAATGCAAGATGAGAATCAGATTATGGGGGTGCAGGAAATATTAGTGTTATTAGAGTCAAGGACAAAGCCAAATGCAGTAAATATGAATATGAATAAAATATATTAATATTATCTTAATATTTTAATATACAATAATATTTAATAATTATAATAATGTTTTAATATAGAATAATAAATATTTAACATCAATGCAATTAATTACTAAATATTATTTTAACATTTAACATTAATATGTAATGATTAATATGTAATATTTATAAATATTGTTATTTTAATGTTGTTTACAAATATTAAAATATTTATTATCTATTTCAGCATCACACAGGCTTGTTAGCAGATGTGATAAATGTTTTTCTCTGCAATGCATTCCAAATGCACTGGAAGGAATTGCTTCCTTCTTTCCATGCTTGTGTTTTCTTAATATTTGTATTTGAAGGTAAATAAAATTCCTTTACGACAATCAGCTTCCAGCCCAATTTAAATCTAGCCGTCACTCTTTCGCGGAATGATTGGATTACTTAATCATCTCTCTCCCGTCTGTTCTTGTGCCTTCTCTCTGACATCAAAGCCACTCCTCTCCCCTGCAAAAGGAAATAATGTCATCAAACACTATATTTCTAGAATTATTCATCACAGAGAGAGAACCGGAGAGCCTGGCAGCAGGCAAGCCTCAGTCACCATTCAGCCGCTTCGTTTCCCTTTGGTCAGCTCAGCTTATTCGGCTTCCCAGAGCCTCAAGTTCAGACTTCTGTGGCCTCTTGCTTTGGTTCACTAACTATGAAAAGGTCATTTCCACCCTTTCTTTGCATCCTTTCCCAGTGGTTACAGTCCCTCGCCAAAGGAGAGTGTGTTCTCCAGGTTATGAAAGAGCTTCACGCACATTACACCACCGTGGTCTCCCATTGCCCAACAGACTGACATTTTGCAGGTGGGGAAATGGAGGCTGAGAATGGTAGAGGCTAGGCCTTCCTTCTCCAAGATCGTACAGCTGGTCAGTGACTGAACAGGGCCTCAAACCCAGGACTTCTGATGCCAAGTTCGTATTTTTTTTACTTTGTACTGTTTCCTTCTCTCCTTGGGTGATTTTGTCCTCTATCCCACCTCAGCCACTGCCACGGTCAGACCTGAGACCAGTGTTTTTCAACTTTATTATCTTACGGCACACTTGAACCTATAGTTAGATTTCAGCAGCACACTTAAATTATGTTGATCAAAATAGTGGAAAAAAGCACCTACTGTGCTTTGAACGTCTTTCAAAAATAATTTAATGCTCTTTGAAATTTTCCACAACACATCTAAGATCTTGTCACCACACACCGGTTGAAACTCACTGCATTAGATCTTGTCACTAACAACCTGTTTGCAATCTTAGTGTTAAGCAGTTCAACCCCATCTCTCTCTCTCTCTTTTTTTTACCTTTCCAGCTCCCTCCCTTGTCTCCAACTTCAACAATTCTTTTTTTCTCTCCACCTTTATTGGGTAACATTGACGAACAGAAATTGCAAGTCACCCTCCTCCCCCCAACCCCTCCGGCCTACTGCAGGCAGGTCCTAATTGTCCCCACACCTCCAGCCTGGTCCCCACTTCTCTCTTTTCCTCACAACAGCCAGAGTGAGCCCTTGACATCAGTAGTTCTCGACCTTGGTTTCACATTAAAATCAATTTTTAAAATTTGGATGCACAGGACTCACCAAGGAATATGGAACCTCGGAGGGTGGGACTCAGGCTTCGTGATTTGTTTTACGGTTCTCAGGAGACCCCTGTGCAGCCAAGGCTGGGGACCACGCAGGCAGATGTGTCCCGCCTCTGCGCACGCCCTCTGGTGACTTTCCATCTCAGTAAGGGAGAGGCCAAGCCCTTGGAAAGGTCTGGAGGGGCTGCACATGGCCTGCCCTCCCATAACTCTGCAACCCCATTCCTGGGCACACTGGCCTCCTCTCTACCCCTCAGGCAACACTTGCTTTCTCCTCCTAGAAATGGTGCCAGGTACCACAACAGTAGCGGAACTTTGCTGTTTTCTGAGGTTTTGTTTTTTACCTCCCCTCCCTTTTTTAATGGCGTGCGCTGATGTCTCTATAATTTTGTTCTGATGACTACAGAACCTGGAAAAGCTGCTGCTGCTATTGGTCATAACATACTGCTATTCTTGGTCTTTATATATAAACATTTATATACATATATATAATTTGAATTTTTGGAAACTTTGGCTGTGCTGTCAACTTTGGAAAAAGTATCCTAGTTTACTGTGTTGAGTTGACATTGTACAGAAATTAACAGCCATCTTGGTCTAGAAACGTTAAACTTAATTTTTTTCCATTTGTACAGGGGTAATGCACTGTATTAAATATGTAAGGTCTTGGGCAGTGCCTGTGGCTCAAAGGAGTAGGGTGCCAGCCCCATATACCAGAGGTGGCAGGTTCAAACCCAGCCCCGGCCAAAAACTGCAAAATAAAATAAAATAGAATAAAATAATAAATAAATAAATATGTAAGGTCTTATTTACATGGGTTTGATTACAGAAACTAATAAAGTATTCTCTAAATTAAAAAAAAGAAAGAAAGAAAGCCTTTCCTGGAGACACCTTCGGGCCACTCTGTCCCACTTCCTCCAGGCCTGTGTTCACATGTCTTTGTTAAGAGGCCTTTCCCAAGACTCTGTCTACACACAGACACACACACGCACACTTTACCCCACCTTTCTTCTTTATTCTGCTTACTTTTTCTTCACCATACTATTCAACATTAACTCCTGCCCCCCATAAAAAGCTCCATTAAGGACAAGTTTTCTGATTTATTCACAGGTATATTTCCAGTGCTTAGCATAGAGAAGGAGCTGGGAATGAATGAACGAATGAATGAATGAACCGCTTCTGCAGAAAAAGTTCAAACACTCTGTCTTCTTGGTTTGAGCCTAAGATTGTTCTCATCAACCAAGATAAATCCAAACTAAGGCCACCAGGTATCACTTTTAATTTGCTAAGAAAAAACATTAATGGATAAGAAAACTACTACCCTCTCTCCTCCCACTCTCTCCCTCTTCCTTGGGCCTATTCCGAGATCTTTGAGACAAGATGAGCTTTAAGCAAAGTATGCTGAATTAAGCCTGGAGTGTCCCTGCTGGTGAGGTGGCCAGCTCAGTTTGGCTTGGACCCCAACAGTGCAGCTGTTGAGTGGCAAACCCTGTGGAGGTCATCACCCTGGAGGGAGCCATGTCACCCCAGCCCAAAGCCCCCAGCAAAATCAACAAAGGGAGAGAGGAGGACCAAGGACAACGTCCACGGTGGGTCATGCTCTACTTGTCATTACTAGGATAACCAGGTCCTTGGTTTGCAAAGAAAGACAGGCAGAGGAATGAAAAGAGGGACATGGCTCGGCGCCAGCCACAGACACAGGAGCTGGTGGGTTTGAATCCAGCCAGGGCCTGCCAAACAACAATGACAACTACAACCAAAAATAAATAGCCGGCTCGGCGCCCGTGGCTCAACGGGCTAAGGCGCCAGCCACAGACACAGGAGCTGGCGGGTTCGAATCCAGCCCGGGCCTGCCAAACAACAATGACGGCTGCAACCAAAAAAAAATGGCTGGGCGTTGTGGCAGGTGCCTGTAGTCCCAGCTACTTGGGAGGTGGAGGCAAGAGACTCGCTTGAGCCCAGGAATTGGAGGCTGCTGTGAGCTGTGATGCCACAGCACTCTATCCAGGGTGACAGCTTGAGGCTCTGTCTCAAAAATAAATAAATAAATAAAT
>CAUYON010211950.1:0-12927 GCA_963573935.1 Arctocebus calabarensis
CCCGAGTAGCTGGGACTACAGGCGCCCGCCACAGCGCCCGGCTATTTTCTTGTTCTGCAGTTCGGCCGAGGCCGGGCTTGAACCCACCACCTTTGGTATATGGGGCCAGCGCCCTACTCGCTGAGCCACAGGAGCCGCCCTCATCAACATTTTTGTAGTGCTCAGCATGCAAGGCCTATACATGTTTGTTAGATCTAAATGTTTTGTTTTTATTAGTGATTGTAATTACATTTTTATTTCAGTTTCCAGTGTGTTTAGTGGATTTGTGCTGTTATTCAGCATGTTTATGGTACACTCTGGCATGGGTATCCTAGTTGGGAGGAGGATCTGTAAAGTTTGGGATGGGAGTAAAGAGATGTGGGCTGATATAGTTTGCATATCTGTCCCCTCCAAGTCTCCTCTTGAAATTCCATCCCCAGTGTTGGGGGTGGGGCCGAATAGGAGGTATTTGGGTCATGGGGGCACAAGCCCTTGTGAATGTCATGGTGCCATCCTAAAGTAATGAGTAAGTTCTTGCTCTATATTAGTTCATGTGAAAGCTGATTATTTAAAGGAATCTGGCATCTCCCCATCTCTTGCTATGTGACACACTAGCTCCTCCTTTGCCTAATACCTTGATTGGAAGCTCAATGATTGTATAGTCTGCAGAACCACCCCCCCCCTCTTTTAATAAATTGCCCAGACTGAGGTGTTCCTTTATAGATGGACTCATATACAGATTTAAGTCCTGTTTTTGGCTCTTTCTAGCTCTGGATTCTAGGCAAGGCACTGAGCCTCAGGTGGCAATACTTATCTCACTGAGTCAGAACAACTCAAATTCTATTTGACATGTAACTAATTATTGGTGCTTCTGTCTGTAGCATATTCCCACTTTGGGCTTGGCTTAAATGGAAATTTCCACCTTTGTATTTATATCTGATGCAGATCGGGATTAGGATCATTTTGTTTTACTTTTCTCTCTCTTCTTATTTTTTTTTCTTTTTAGTGCTTCATTGTTGCCACTGCACCATGGTCACTGAAAACTTTCACTAAATTCTGGAATATATAAATGCTTCATGTAGATGGACAATAGAGTCTGGGTAATTGGGAGGGAGATGTGATCAAGACTCCCTATCTGGCTGGACAAGAAAGGGGAAGAGCCACTTCTTGTAATATAATTCTGGGTAAAAATTTAGAACTAAATAACTAAGCGACATGGAGGTGACAGAAACCTGAGGGGGTACAAGGGATTCAAACCTACTTGAAGTAAAGTAGAACTGACAACATGATATTCATTCACATCTGTGTTTTCTGAGCAATACATTAGAAGTGTGGATGGAGGTGTTCACCTGTGTACTTCCTGTTGGAGTGTTGATGGTCAAGGCAACCCAAAAGCATGTCACAGTCTGAGCTGGGGGATGGTGGCCAGGAACAAATCCTTTGTGGCTCAGTTTTCTCATCTGCAGTATAGGACTATGTATATATACATATATATAATCTTTACAGGAGTGTGTAGAGAAATAAAGTGCTACAGTGCCTCACACATAATGTATGCTTTAAAACCTTGGATATAGTCCATATTAAAATGAGGTTGAGAGCAACCCAGGGACATGGATTATTCCATTGTGTATCTTCCAGCTCATAGAGGAATATGTGCCACATAGCAGCCAGTAGGAAGTGGGCAGAGAATTGATTGAATGAATTAATGTGGCCAATTTCTACTACACATTAAATTCTCAATACTTTTGCTCAATGACTAAATTTTATCATCCTAAGTAGGCAATTAAACTGAAGACTATAAACAACCATCTAAAATTACAAAATATGTTCAAATAAACCAGTCCAAGTTCCCTGAAAATACATACCTGATTGATAGAGAAGAATGTTCAGGATAATCTCAAATTATCTGCAGAATATTGTCCTTAAGTGGGCTCCTCCCACCCTAAATTGCCCTATTCTTTATACAGCCTACTCTAAGTACCGATTCCAATAGAAGACTCATTTAAAATGTTGTAATTAATTTTAAGCCAGAACTCAATTCTACTTAAGGGAGATTTTTCTAACATTTTATTATTGCCCTCTTCGCTGACCACATGCTTACATTCCAAGATTCCTCTGATATACTCACTTGTAAAGGGGATGCAAAAGTGAAGGAAAATAGTCTGGGAGCCCCAAGATAAGTGAGGTTGCCTCACACAAAGCATGCCTCTGACATTGGTTATTTAGAGGTTCTTTTGATAGTCAAAATATTTCCTTTTCCTTCAAATGCCTTCCAAGACAGTTTATCTTAAACACACTGAGGCTAGCAGGGATTTTTAGGTTAAACGAAGTTTACAGTTATACAAACAACTTTTTAAAAAATGTAACAGCTATAATATTCCCGCCTGACTGCCTGCCCATAGAGCCTAGAAGACAAAGTGTGGGCTGTTGGAGGAGGCTGGTCAGGAGACTGTTAGGAAGCCCCTCACCCTGCTAGACCTCAGGGGCTTCTGGGAGAAGCAGGGAGCCTGGGATTTCCGTGTCTAAGTGACAGGGTGGTGGAGGAGAGTGTGAGGACTGTGACTTGATGACTTTCTGCAGCATGTAAGCTCTCAGCGCACTTACATCACACAGCTCTCTAATATAATTCTTAGAATGCCTTTGGGAAGTCAGTCCTAATAGCGTACTCATTTTACAGATGAAGAGAGAAGTATGTTGGTGGTCTGTGGGCCCAGAATCAGCCACATTAACACAGAGCCAGTGATTTGGCAGCCAAGACTAGATAGGAGGAAAAAAAAAAATCAAGGAGAAATTGTTTAATCCTTTTGTGATCAAGCTCCCCCGAAAGGGTCCAGCTGATGTCCCATTACTTGCTGTGCAAAGCGCTGTTATTGAGACAAGGAGGATTGCCCAGGCGGAAAGGAATTTTACTATGAAAGACATCTGTGGAGAGAAAAAGAGAAAGTCTGAGATCAATCCGTCTCCCGGACCAAGGGCTAGGGCTTTTACAGTGGAGGTGGGATTGTTGGCGAGAGATGGTGAGTCCTGTGGGTGGCTAGTTAAGTCTGGTTGTTAGGCTTATCTGGTAAAGTCTGAGGGGAAAAAAAACAACTTAGGGAGGGGATCATTTTGCAAAAGCAATTATCCTTCCAGGTTTTTTTCTGTGTATGTGAATGTGTGTGTACATGATTTTTTTAGGCTCTAATCCTACATGTACACATATTGATATGTCAACTTACATGCTTCTTCTTAAAACACACAAAGAATATAATACTGTTTTGCAATTTGCTTTAAATGTAAAATATGGTAGATGTATTTTCTTTTTTTTGCAGTTTTTTGGCCAGGGCTGGGTTTGAACCCGCCACCTCTGGCATATGGGGCCAGCGCCCTACTCTTTTGAACCATAGGCTCTGCCCTAGATATATTTTCTTGATGATTCGTATACATATGTCATTAAAAAACTATTGAGCAATAATTCAGATGCCTTAATTTACTCTCGCCCATATAGGGAGAATAGGTTGTTTCTATTTTTGGTTCTTTCAAGTAACGATGCCAGAATGCCATCTTTTGCCCTCCTTCTTGCATTATTCTTTTTTCTCACACCAGCATGTAAGAAGACCAGCACCACCAAACAGAACTTTCTGTAATGATGAAAATGTTACTACCTGTGACTACGGGGTGAAATGCAGCTAGCATTACCGTGTGACGAAATTAGAATTTTATTTAATTTGAACTTGAATTTTAATAGTCACACATGGTTAGTAGTTATCATTTTGGACAAGTATACCTTCATTTTTTTCATTTCTAAGAAGTTGTTCTTTTAAATTAAAGTAAAATGTCCATAAAAATGCAAGTACTACAATATGAATCTCTTCTAAGAGGCTAAAGATGACACCCTTGACTGTTTTTTTCATGTTTTAAAATGAACTTAATGATACCATCTTAGTTTCCTATGATAGGATGCCAATTATTACTCTTCCCAGATACTAGAATCTACTAGTCTCTATTAAAGTATGTTTGGTGCACCTCTTGGGGGAGAAGACATTTATAAGAGAGACTTTGCCTGACAAATACAATTAGTGTAACCTGGATCTTTGTACCCTCAATGAATCCCCAACAATAAAAAATAAATAAATAAAGTGTGTTAAGGCAGAACATTTATTTATTTATTTTTAATCATAAAGAACTAGCTCACCCAAATGTTTCTCTTTTTTCTAGAAATTGGTGGAATAAGCCTCCTTTGGGTGAACCCATCCCATCTGACATGCTTCTTCAGGCAGAAGAGAGCACCTCACATCCTTACCTTGTTCTTCAGAGCCTGAAGTCCTCTATTAATTCCTGGAGGATACCTGGGTGGGCCTCCCAGACCACTGAGTACAGTTGGGAAGGTTGGGGCCTGGCAGAGAATGGCATCAAGGTCTGGAGGTCCCACCCGTACTGGAAGACATTGCTTCAACCCCACCACCCGGCCATATCCAAGATTCGCATCTACTGAGGCAGCGCTCGGCCTGGGGCAGTGGGGCAGGGATGCTAAAGACAACTTCTCACCTGCTGCACCCCATCACAGTGGCTCCCCACTCGGCTAGGTGAGCAAACTCGCTCAAGATGTGAGGCCACCTTTCGCCTCGGCTGTGATAGGACTGAAAAGAAAATTAAAATGTCAATTTCTCACTTTAAGAGCAGAAAAAACAATTTATGAGTTTTAGCCTATGTCTTCAGCTAAATTTTTAAAGCTTGTGGGCTCTCAAGTCAAATGCTCAGTTTAAATATGGGAGGGAGAGCAAGTGCTTGGCAGAGAGTAGAAACTCGGTGGGTCTGACGCCTGACTGACATCTCCAAGGGTGTCATTGATGGGCAGTGTGCCAGGACTGGAGGATGGGCCATACCGTAAAATATGCTTCCCAGGAGGCTAAAAAGGAAAGCCACTTGTGTGAGCATAAGCTTGTCGAACTAGAATTTGAGTATCCATTTTTTATTGTATTTTAAGTAGAAACAGAACCAAAAGAAAAAAGAAAAATTACTGAAGACGTATGTACATTTCATGCACTTTATGACGTCTGGTATCCTAAAGCAACTAAAACTGTACTCCAGAAAATGTCCTGCTCATAAGGAACAGTTAAAGATGTTTTACTATTGGAGAAAACCTGGAATAGTTACCATTTTAGAAAATTAAAATGCACAGAGCAGTACCCATCTAGCACAGGTGACAAGGCCGAGGGTTGCAGGTGACCCCTCTGTGGTCAGTCTCAGGAGATTCCTGGGGGCCTTTCTGTAGGGCCCACAGCCAGGCCCAAGAGTCCTTCCATAGGGTCCAGCTCATTCCAGATGCCTGACTTTAAGCATCACAGATAAACCTCTGAGCCCAAATGTCTATCTATAATCGTAACTGTAGGAGGAAAGAAATGAATGACTGAACTCAACTGAACCCACAGTCTAGAGTCCAGAATGTTTATTTGTACAATATGGTTGGTCCCCTGAACTATGGACACCTCATGATGGAGACAGGACTTCCGTGGAAGCCCTTGACCCGTGGACAGGAGATGAGCTTCTGCTGTGACCACAGGCTTGTGCAATCACGCTGAGAAACCTGAGAAAAGCCCACAGCTGCGTGATGAGTCTAGATTCAGAAGTGGATTGATTACCAACGACCCCATGGGGTTTCCGCTCTCGTCACTGCTTGTTGAGCCAGCTTTGCACTTCGGATTAAGTGGACAGACTTTCCAGCTTGTCTCTGGGGGCTCAGAGGCCTGGGTTGGGTTCTGTTCTTGCTGCCCGTCTGGGTGTTGTGAGAGGCCAAGAGGGAACGGTGTTGCCTCAGTACGTGCGCCTGTGAGTCCCCACCAGCTGCGATCCATCAGTGCAGAGCGTCTCCTCCACCTGCGATATTGTAATATCGCGATAGATGCGTTCGTAAAGCACCTGTGCCTGTTTAAAGTCCCCCGCCCCGCGTGCTAGGGCGGCACGTACCGCAGGGGACCGCAGCCACACGTCTACCCTGCCTGCTGTCTGGAGCGCTGCACCTTCTGGGCCCGCTCCTCTCTTTGCGTGGATCTGCCCTGCCGTCTTCTTTTGGTCTTAGTCCTCTCGGCCTGAAGGACGTCCTTTAGTGTCCCTTGCAAGGGGGCCTGCCTACTCCGGGCTCCTTGGTGCTGGTCTGTCTGGGGAAGTCTTACTTAGAGTCCCACCACGAGCCGCCTTGGAATAGCCAGTGCCTCCTACCCGCAGTCCTCCCACCCGCTTCCAGTGCCTCCTACCCGCTGTCCTCCCACCTCCTTCCTGTTATTCTGGGCTAACCCCACAAGCCAGTGAGAACCGCTTCTGCTCTCTCTCCAGACCCCGATCCGATTTAGTGAGAGACGTGAACACAGACCCCTCCGCGCGCTCTCTCCTTTTCACTGTGCCCCTACGCTAGCCGATTTCGTTTGGAATCTCAGCGTTCTTTCCCCCCGCTTTCCCTTCTGGCTTCACTGCGTTCCTACTCCCAGAGGCCTCTGCCCGGCATCCCCTGGTGCTGTGCAGGAGGAGGGTGCAGATTTGTGAATTCAGAGGACTCCGGTCTAGGAAGGCCGCAGGCTCCAGATCTGGTGTGAATGTCTCTCCTCTCACTCACAAGCCCAGGCCTGGGAGCCTGCTCCTTCTGACTACTTCTGGCAGGTCTGCTCGTGCCACCTGCCCCTGCGCTAGGGCTCACCTGTGTGTTGACACGGCCCACGGGTTTTCAAGGTTTGCCACTTCATCCTAGAAGACTCGGGAGCTGCCTGTTCCTGCCAATACTTCTTACCTGCCCTGAAAATGTTACCCTGTTTCTGTCTTTGCATTTTCATTTATATAATCAAATACACAGATCCAGTGTTTTATTTTCCTTGGTCTGACATTAACGTTTAATGATGTATCACGAAAACTTCTTTAACCATGTTGAGTCGTCACAGTGGTACTGCCCCTCCTTTTCTCTTTTTCTCTCATATTCTTGGTATTAGTGAGACTCATCCAATGTTTCCAAGTTAAAAGCCACTGCTTTGAAATGAACATTCTTCTTTGTGTTAGGCAAATACCATTTTACTCCTGGCCATGACTTTGAACTCCATTTATTAGCTATTATTAATTTAGCATCACAATCACTATTTTTTGAGACTCATTCTACATTTTTCCTTTTCTAGTCTATACTGATTATACTGGGATATTAGTTAAGTTTGCTTGGTAAAATCAATGTGTTAGTTTTTTTTCATATTTTAGCATATTCTGGACAGGTTTTTATTTTTTTTAAAGCATAAATGAGTTTAACATCTTGAACTCTTTGTGGCTATAATGCCTTTGGAGGCTAGATATTTGTTCTTGGACTCCTATCCTTGTTCTGTATTATTTCTTCTACATCTTTGAGAATTATCTGATTGCAACTAATAAAACTATTAAGTTTAATAAGCAGATGGGGAATTATTGGCACATCCATAGGGAATTTAGGCCTCATAATAGCCCTGCAGTGCAAGTGTGAACTGCGTTATACGGAAGGAAACAGGCTCAGAAAGTTGTCACGATTTGTCCTAGTTCATACAGAACAGTTGGGCAAAACCTGGCCTTGAACTTGAATTGTTTGACTGTGAATCTTGTGCTCTAGTTTCTCCTGCATTCAGCCCAGTCAGGTGACTACTGTTTATATTAATTATTATTTCTTCCAAGTTGCTAAAGGAAATGGCTCAAAGAACAGTACATTCTTGACTGTCGTGAAGTTTCCTTCCAAGCCCTTCTCAGCTGTGCAGCATGTCTCCCTAATGTCGCCACAAGTGAGTGCAGCTCCCAGCAGGTGGCTGCCGACTTGTTCCCGTGTGAACAGTCTGGTTCTTTTTCATGGGGTTGGTCTCAGCCCTCCCAGGCGTTTTTTGTGTCTAAGCCTTCAAAACCAAGTGGCCCATTTCCCAGATATATTGTTGGCAAGTCCCAATATTTCTTTCCCAAAGTCATAAGTTCTGTCTACGAGTCTTTCTGGATTTCTTCTCACTGGCTTATGTCACAATACTCTAGTTTTTACTTGCCATAGAAAACCGCTGTGGTCAGATGGATTTTGACAATTCTTCCAGCTGGTCACAGTCATGACTTTCTTGGGCAAGGGCATTGTTTTCTCATGGCCTATCCTTACTGCTTGCGAGGAGTTAGATTGGGGGAGGTAGGGAGAGCTTTGCAGATTGCGATGGAATCCAGTGCTCGTGTGTGGCAGTCAGCAGATACCCTGGCAGGGTTGTCCTTCCAGAGGTGCTTGCCTTCCCAACCACTTCCCATGTGGCTCAATTACAACTTGTTGGGGGCTCACCAGGCATTGAAACAAGAAACCTTCTCAGGGATAAAGGAATCTTTCACAGCTTCTTTGCAACTTGTCTAAATATCATGATCAATGACTTCTAACATACATTCACTCACTTAAAATTAATATGGTTCAGAATTTCTCTGTAGTAGCCTAAAGAGCATAGAACTTGAAATCAGATGATCTGGTGTCTCCATCCACTCAGGATCATATATGAAATAATATGGACTGAGGGGCTTGTAAACAACAGAAATTTATGTCTCCCAGTTCCGGAGGCTGGACATCCGAGGTCAGGGCACAGCAGATTTGGGTCTGGGTAAAGATCGTCTTCTGGTTTGCAGACTATTGTCTGCTGATTGTATCCTCAGGAGGCAGAAAGAAGGTGAGAGAGCTGTCTGGGGCTCTTTTACAAGGGCACTGATCTCATTGTGAGGGCTCCACCATCGTGGCCTAATTATCTCTCAGAGGCCCTACCTCCTATTGCTGTTATCTTGGAGGTCAGGATTTCAGCATACAGATTTGGGAAAGGGACAAACATTTTATGGTATCTGAGACAAGCTTTCATCAGCTGCACTAGATATGGGACCTTGAGAAGGTCATGCAAGGTCTTTGAGCACCAGATCGTTCACAAGTGCTCTGTGCCTCACACCCAGTAGGCCTGCACTTTATATTAGTTGATGGGTGAAAAACAGTGCCTCATGGAGTGCCTGTTAAAATCATATAGAATGGGCTTGGTGCCTGTGGCTCAAGGGGCTAAGGCACTAGCCACGTACACCTGAGCTGGCAGGTTCAAATCCAGCCCGGGCCTGCCAAACAACAATGACGGCTACAACCAAAAAATAGCCAGGCATTGTGGCGGGCGCCTGTGGTCCCAGCTGCTTAGAGGGCAGAGGCAGGAGACGCGCTTGAGCCCAGGAATTGGAGGTTGCTGTGAGCTGTGATGCCACAGCACTCTATCCAGGGTGACAGCTTGAGGCTCTGTCTCAAAAAAAAAAAATCATATAAAATGAAACTGGTGGCCTTGGCAAAGTGCTAAAGTGTAAAGAAGGAGGAACAGGACAGGATGCTTTGAAGGACGCCTGGTCCTCAGACCCATGATCTCTGTTTTTTTCATTCATATTGACATTAATGCAGACAGTGCAAGCAATGAGTTTCTTTGCCTTCTTTATGTGGGGAATACTTTTAGATAGCGCTCCTGAACATGTGAGCGGCATACTCTCTTACACTCAGGTAGAGGGTAGGCTGTATGAAGCGAGACTCTTCCTTACAAATTCGCAGCTCAGTCACACTGAGCCAATGTCTTCAGAATGAAAATATTACCACATTTACTCACCAAACAAAATAACCCTAAGTGCAACTTTTAGTGATGTTTTACAAAGCATAATATTTTTGTTTCTTTCTTAGGAAGTTCCTGTAATTCTTAAACATTTCAAGAACTGCATGGTTTACTTCTTGTTATTTTGTTAGTTGTATCCTGGAAACGGTTTATATGTGGAGTGTAAACTCAATTGTATACTTTAGTTTATTGATATATGAACAAAGACTCTGCTGCTGATATGAGGGTTCATTGGGAATTTATTTACACACTGAGAGAATTGTGAGGTGCCCGAGAGCTCTTTCCTTCCCCCTGCCCAACTTACAGGTGGTTTGATGGATTTCAGTTATGTCTGCAGAGAAGAAATATGTGTAATCGAGTTTCCTGGTTTCACAGACAATCTGTATAGGAAAGATAGATAAAATCACTTGAACATTTTTTTAAAGTTCTGGGTAGTATAGACTTTTTATATCAATTTCTTTTTAGAATCATTTATTCTATAAATAAAAGTTAAAAGTCAAAATAGTTTTGCTTCTAGGTAAGCATCCTCTTATCTTAAAAGTATTTCATTTAGTTATCTATTTCCTATTTATTTATCCTACTCTGGTGCACTCTGGTAAACTTCTCTGGACAAAGCATTGTACTGTGTATAGCAGGGAAACAGGCATGACCTTGTAGACTTTGTCTGTCCTTGTAGAATTTGTTAGATAATAGTAATGACGTGATTACCCCATGTGTTAGCCTATTTTGAAAGACAAGTAGCAAGAGAGTTAATTAAGTGACTGGATCAATTGGGATGTCGTTTTTCTTGCTTAGTGGTACGTACATGAGTGAGGCCAGGGGAACTCACAGCTCCACTCTTTGGACTTTGAGTTGGGTTCTTTACAAGGACCCCAGAATAATCGTTACCATCATAGTCACTGCAGCTAACTGGCCAGATCTGGAATCTTCGATCAACCCCTTCCTTAGCTGTGTGATTGTGGCAGGTTCCTCATCCTCTCTCTAAGCTTCTTTCTCTGGGCCAGGAGCCGAACCCATCCTGCTGTCCTGGATAGTTTCCAGGAATTCCTAAGTGTAAGGTGCATTCCTGTAACAAGCACTTTCTGAATGTTAAATACCAGGGCCACTGGGTTCCCAGCCACTCGCTCATGTGTGAGAGGCAGTGTGGTTTACACATTCAGCAGACTGTTCCTCTGATCTGCCGCAGCATGAAATTATTCCTGATGGTATTTTTAATTTTGCAGAAATTTCTAAATTTTGTCAAAGCATCATTTTTGAATAAACAAAGAATGATTAAACACCTACTGTGGTATTTATCATCACCTTTTACACTTGGTGCTAAGACCTGGGGACAATCTGATGTTTAAGACACATTTCTAACCCTCCCATATCATTCCTAGTGTTATGAAAAGATGGGCAAAACGAATACTGCTCCCATGCAGGAATGTTGTAGAAAGGGGTAGGAGTCAGAAAATACAGTGGGGAGAAAGTATAGGGAGGCAGAGGAAGGAGGGAGAACAGGTACAGAAAAGCAAATTTTCCCGTCCTCCTGCACCTTTACTCAGAAGGGCACCTTAATTAGAGGCCGCGTAGGGTGCATGTGTCAGCCTCCAAAGTCATCATCTAGGGTTTGAATCCCCAGAGGAGAATGTTTCAGGGATGAGTCCCCTGCTGCTTCTGGAAGGACCTTAGCTGGTGCTCATGTTGGAGATTGGCAAATGCAGAACCCAAGACAAACCTCTCCTGCCATCAAGAGTGCCAATGAAAAACATGCTCAGCCGCAAATTTTGGTATGATAAGGAAATTAGATTTCATGAGAATAGTCTATCTCTGAGAAGAAAGGGAAAAGGCAAAAGACAAGAAGGAGGAGAGACAAAAAGTCATCACATCGGGACTCTGGATTTGGACATGGAAATCCACATTGGGACAGCAAATTTGGACCAACCTTCCCTCTGAGGACAAAATAACAGGTGCACAAAATGTTTAACAGGATTACTCTGGTTTCTCAGTGGAGCATATACTGTAGCAAAATAAGAATAAAGTTGAGAGATAATGTGTGGGCTTATTGATTAGGCCAAGTAGGAAATAATAGTGATATGAACTATAATGGTAGTGATGAAAATAAGTATTGAAAAATAATTGGTATGATTTGTTTATATTGAACAGAGTAATAAAAGACTACTCCTAGTTTTTTTTTTTTTATCACATAGTTGGATGGGGAGTAGAAGACCTTTATTATTCCATATTTTAAAGGTGTTTTGAATATGTACCTATAGTCACATGATTACTCTAGTCAAGCAAATTCCATCTTCTCACTTTGCTACCTTTTGTGTGTGAGGGTGATGAGAATGCCTGAAAATTACTCTTGGCAAAAGTCAAGTGTGTAATACAATATTACTAACTACAGTCTTCAGGTTGTGCATTAGATCTCCAGGTGCCCTCATCTTACATAACTGCCACTTTGTACCCTTTGACCTACACCTCCTTCCCCAACATTCTTACCCCTGGTAATCACTATCCTACTCTCTGTTTCTGTGAGATCTGCTTTTCTAGATTCCACATTCAAGTGAGTTCATGCAATATTTTTCTTTTGATGTGTGTCTTATTTCACTGAGCACAATGTCCTCTAGGTTCACAAAGATTGTCTCAAATTTCAGGTTGCCTTTTTTAAAAAGAAGGCTCAATAGGGCAGCACCCATAGCTCAGTTGGGTAGGGCCCTGGACAAATATACTGAGGCTAGTGGGTTTGTGCCTGGCCCAGGCCAGCTAAACAACAATGACAAGTGCAACCAGACAATGGCTGGGGGGTTGTGGTGGGCAACTTCTTGGGAGGATGAGGTAAGAGAATCACTTGAGCCCAAGAGTTTGAGGTTACTGTGACACCATAGCATTCTACCAGGGGTGACATGGTTAGACTTTGTCTCAGAAAAAAAAGAATGCTGAATATATGTATGTCACTATTTCTTTATCCATTCAGTTGTCAAAGATTAAGAAAGAACAAGTATCTCAAGAATGGAAGAAAAAGTATCCAATGTATACAACCCTAATATGCAGCAAATTTATATTTTTCATGTGAAGGCTACAACCCAACTATTGCACAAGAAGATGGGGAAAGGGGAGAAGGAGGGAAGGAGAGGGAAAGGGTGGGGAGAGAGAGGATAAAGGGTGGAATCACACTTGAGGTGCATCTTGGAAGAGTCAGGAGAAACCTACTAAATGCAGAACACAAATGTTTTCACACAGTAAATGAGAAAATCTCATGAAGGTTATGTCGAACAGGAGGATGAAAATATTTCAGATTGTATGTGAGGCCCGCACACTGTACCCCATGATTGAACTAATGTACATAGCTATGATTCAA
>CAUYON010211951.1:0-27693 GCA_963573935.1 Arctocebus calabarensis
TATGTTTAATTTAGATTAACTGTATATGTCTCCAGCAGCATCTGTGCTGAACAAAGAATTTTCATAGCAGCTCCGGCTATTTCATCACTGTTCGTTCCTTCCTCTATTTCTATACTTTTATCTGATCAGTGTGCATAAAAACACCCAATAAATGTGGGTTGTCGCTGAGTGCCTGAGCGAGCAGCAGTCTCCCTTTCATCAATCATTCTGTGTGCAGTACTTTCCTCTGTGTCCCTGATCAGTTAAGCTCTGTGGTCGACTACAATGTTTGCCAGAAGGTAACTGGTCTTTGCAGTGGGTCTTCAAGCTCCCCTGGCCATGCCCTTTATATGCTTAGGTTATCATAGGGTACTCAGGATTTGTAGAGTACCTGCTGGTAGAACAGCAAACTAATACAGCCTTTTTGGGAAAAAGTATGGAGAATTCTCAAGGATTTAAAACTTAACCTTCCATTTGATCCTGTCGTTCCATTACTAGGTATCTACCCAAAAGAACAAAAATCATTTTACAACAAAGACATGTGCACCAGAATGCTTACTGCAGCCCAATTCATAATTGCCAAGTTGTGGAAGCACCTCAAATGTCCACCAACCCATGAACGGATTAACAAACGGTGGTATATGTACAGCATGGAATACTATGCAGCCAAAAAAAAGATGGAGACTTTACATGATTTACGTTTACCTGGATGGAGTTGAAAGACATCCTTCTTAGTAAAGTATCTCGAAAATGGGAAAAAAAGTATCGAATGTATTCAATATTATTATGAAACCAGTATAAAAACACACTCTTATAAATGATAAAACATAAATATAGCCTAACAAGGGGGAAGAAGGTGGAGAGGAAGAGGAGAAGGGAAAAGGTGTTTGGTGGGAGGAGGGTGGGCATTTAATGGGATGTCAATGTGCACAATGCAAGGGCATATGTCTAAACATCTAAGAGTCAACTGTAAATGTCTTACCACAAAAATAAGGGAGGTGATGGTTATATTAATCAGTTTGATTTAAACACTCTATATTGCATATCCAATCATCACATTGTACCCCATAAATGTATACAGTTATGATTTAATAAAAAAAATTAGATATCCAGGGCCAGATGCAGTGGCTCATGCCTGTAATCCAGGTTCTCTGAGAGACCGAGGGAGGTAAATTGTCTGAGCTCACAAATTCGAGACCACTCTGAGCCAGAGCAAGACCTCGTCTCTAAAAATAGCTGGGCATTGTGGTGGGCACCTGTATTCCCAGCTACTGAGGAGGCCCAGGCAAGAGAATCACTTGAGCCCAAGAGTTTGAGGTTGCTGTGAGCTATGATGGCACAGCACTCTACCCAGGGTGGCACAGTGAAACTCTGTCTCAAAAAAAAGAAAAAGAAAAAGAGAGAATTAGATATCCAACCCCCATTTCAAGAACTGAATATTAATCTGTCTTAGCCTATTTTCTATTCCTATAAAGGAACACCTGAGGCTATGTGATTTGTAAAAAGAAAGGTTTATTTGGTGCATGATTCTGATGGCTGGGAAGTTCAAGGCAGAGCACCTGTTTCTGGTGTGAGCTCACATGACTTCAATCCATGATGGAAGATGCAGAGATCACATGATGACATGATGAGGATGAGGGGGACATGAAGAAAGAGTAAGACAGAAAGAGGGGGGCAGAGAGAGACAGAGAGAAGGATGGGAGGGGAGACAGACAGAGAACTCGCTAAACTCTTTCAGCAACCAGCTGTTATGGGAATAAGAATGACAACTCAGCCCCCAGCAGGGCATTAATCTATTCATGAGTGATCTGCTCCCATGACCAAAACACCTGCCAAGTCACCTGCTGGTAAAGATCCACCCCCTACCCCCAAATAAATCATATCATTGCATTCTCTGGCAGTGCCAAAGTGCCCACTGGGAATCAAAGAGAAGAAACTACAAATTAAACCTTATAAGGAAATACGGTCTGCGCAGATGGAATCGGACAAAATGAGGCTGTGTTAGGTGAGGGCAGGCTCTTCACCTCAAAGCTGGTGTCCTTATAATAAATAAGAGAAAAATTTGGACACAGAGAGGTGGTTCAGAAGGCCCGGTGAGGATGGAGGCAGAGCCTGGAGAGATGCTTCAGCAAGAGCAAGGGCTGTCGATGGCCAACAGGAGCTGGGAGGAAAAGTGTAGGACCCTCCCCTAAAGCGTGCAGAAGAGGCACAGCCCCCTGACACCTTGATGGTGAACTTCCGATCTGCAGAACTGGCAGAGAATATATTTCTATCCATTTCAGCCACCTGGTCTGAAGTGTTCCATCACAGAAGACCCAGAACTAAAACACGGAGGCGCACCTGGTACAGCTGACCTGTGAACAAAGCAGGAGTGAACTGCACAAGCTCCCTCACACGGGGTTTCCGCTGAGTCTGCCATTCTGGAAACAGCAAGATCCACCCCTCAACCTCAACCTACTCAACATGAAGATGGCGGGGGTGAAACTTGTTATGATGACTCACTTCCACATAAAGAAGAGTAAATACATATGCATCAAAATGACACTCCTTAAACTACACCCTCAGTATAACCGATTGTAGTTGTTCAAAGCAAAATTAGCAATTTTTAGACTTCAAGGATAAACTCAAAGGACAAGTGAAAAAAGAAATTGAGTCTGAGCATGCTTATAGCAATGCAAGTGAAAGTGTGATATGATTTTTCAACAATGCAAATAATATTAGAAAACAATATTAGTGCTAGCAAGAGTTTATTAGAACTCTCTCTCCTTTTCTCTCTCAAACATGCACACACACACACACACACACACACACACAGTGCTTCTGAGCTAGCACATCAGGACAACTCCAGACACCAAGTCTGCAAAAAAAAATCAAGAATCTTCAACATGCCTAAATTCCATGACCTTATAACCAGACTTTTCCAAATCTATCTTATTAAAATACACATAAAACCCAAATTTCTTAACCAAGAATTTCATCATAGCATTAGTTTATTATCATGGAAAAGTAGAAGTAACACAACTGTCAAAGAATTAAGAAAAGTTAAATAATTTAAGTCATGTCCATGAAGTGACTTAATCAGCAAGTATTTGCTTTTTTCCTAAAGTATAAAAAATGGCACCAGTGGTAAAGTGCGTAGGATATGAAATTGAACGCTAAAATCAGGATATATAATTACAAGTAGGGCAGGATGGCAAGTTCATAAAGTGTGCATATATTTGTATGTATACATTGAACAGAGCTATAAATAAATGCCCCCAAATTTAACAGCATTTAATACTGGACACAGGAGGGTGATTCCAATTTTTCCATTTCTTCCAGATATTTTTTACATGTATATCTTGTTACCTATACTGATATTCATTTTTTCTTCATACGGAATCATATTACTGTATAACATCCTTTTATTTCAGCCTTAAGAAATCTCTTTACTATTTTCTATAAAATAGTCCTTTTAGGGACAAATTCTCTCTGATCTGCAAAGGACTTAATTTCTCCATGATTTTTGAAAACATAGTTTTGCTTGACATAAAAGTCTCGGTTGACATTATCTTTCTTTCCACATTCTTTTTATTTTTTAATTTTAGAATATTACAAGGATATGCATGTTTTGCTTACATAGTTTTGTGAGTATCAGGTCAAACTTTTTTTTATTAGATCATAACTGTGCACATTATTGAAATTATGGGGTACAATCTGCTGACTCTGTATACAATTGAGAATGTTCACATCAAACTGGTCAACATATCATATTCAATTGTTACGTTTAAACATTTGTACTGTACTTTTAGTATATCTGACATGTACACTTGCAGTACGCCCAGTCGGTGAGGTCCCACCGATTACCGTCCCTCCACCTATCCCCCCCTCACCCTCCTCTTCACTCCTTGTTTCTGGGCTAGAATTATGTTTTATTTTTCGTAGGAAAGTGTGGATGGTTCTATACTGATTTCATAATAGTATTGAGTACATGGGGTATATTTTTTCTGAGAAAAGGTCAAAGTTTTAATTGGTACAACACACCCAGAATGAGTGTGCTGTACCAATTAGGTGTGAATTAACACAATCCCCCTCCAACTTCTCGCTTACTTAGTTACAAAAAGCTTTTTCCTGAACCAAGGAGTGGGCCCTTTTCTGGCCATGTCATTTATTAACACATTGAGTGACACACTTAGAAAAAAAATTTTTTTCCTTGAGTCTAGGGTATTAGTAAGTAATGGCTCTTAAGTGCCCTGTGAGTTGTATTTAACTCCTGGGGCCTCATGAAGCATTATATAACTCACCTGTCTCTTGACCTAAGAAAACACCATGGCCTGACCGGGGAAAATAATTTTCTAGCATGGCAGTCAATGTGCAAGAGATGTGTGAGCTGTATATGCTTCACAAGGCCCTAGGCTCAAAACTAGCATGAGTTAAATACAACTCACAGGGCGGGTAATATGTTAGTTTTCAGAACATCATCCCCCAAAGTAAATGGTGTGTTCTCAGTAAGTTTCACAGTGCATCAATTTAGACTTACTGGTAAAATAAAAGTGACCATATCTGAGCATGGACTTTCACGGGAGGAGGGGTGGAAGAAAGCGGGGAGAGAATCAATTCCATAATCATTTCTCCAAAGCACACAGCGCGGACAGGAGGAATTTAGCTTCTCATGAAGTCCTGCGTGCCGTGTACGTGTGTGGGTGTGTATGCAAGGAGCATAAAGAAATGTCAAGTTCGCACCTAAGATGACTTTGAGATCCAGCGACTGAGGACTTTAGAGATTCTGAACAACTAAGGCTGCGTGTTTTTGTAATTAAATTCCTTCCCGGCGAAAGCACTTTTCTGTAGCCCAAAAGACAACCTTCTCTCTGCTATAGTTAAACTTGCACCTCAGAAGCTACCTCCCGAACTGCAAACTCAGCTTCCAAAGAAACATACCAAGAAGCCGCATCTCACAAACATCGCCCCTGATTTTTTGAGGAGTTGGAATGATATGGTCCACCAGAACAATGTGTACACATTTTGAGAAAGAAAAAACTCAGATTAAAATTGTAATACTCACTATATATCGATAATGTTTGTTACCTTATATCCCCTGTAGTTGCAGAAGTCAAATATGACTCAAGTATTACAATTTTAATATAGTTTTTTTCCTTTCTTAAGTGTGTACACAATTTTTTTTTTTGACACCCTCTGTATTTGCAGAAACACATTCATGGACGGACTTAATGACATTCTCTTTTAGGCTTCTCGGGAGGGAGAACGCAAAGAAAGAAAATGGCTAGCTCAGATGAGATACACATGAAATTTCCCAACAAAAAGAAATTTAAAACATCAGCCTGCAGTTGGACATGGTGGCTCATGCCTGTAATCCCAGCATGAGGAGGCCGAGGATTGCCTGAATTTAGGATAGGCCTCAGCCAGGGTGAGATAGCCGGGCGTTGAAAAATAGCCGGGCGTTGTGGTGGACACCTGTCATCCAGCTACTTGGGAGGCTGAGGCAAGAGAATCGCATAAGCCCAGGAGTTTGAGGTTGCCGTGAGCTATGATGCCACAGCACTCTAGCAAAGTGTCAAAGTGAGACTTTGTCTCAAAAAAACAAAAACAAAAACAATCAGTGTGCAGTTAGCTGGGACGATTAACGACTTTGAGATCTATTACATTAGCAGTGCAACTACAATAAAGATGTATTGTACATTTCATACTCGCAAAAAGACTAGACTTTATTGTTTTTTAAAAAAATTTCTTTCCCTTTTTTTCTTTTTGGAGACAGAGTCTTATCCTGTTGCCCAGGCTATAGTGCCGGCCATGGCATCAGTCTAGCTCACAGCAACCTCAGAATCCTGGACTCCAGTGATTACCCCCTCCTAAGCCTTCCAACTAGCTGAAAAGATTGGTTTTTAAATATTCTCACCACAAGAAAAAAAAAAGTGTAGCTTATGAGATGCAGGTGTTAATTAGCTCAGTTTAATCATTTCACGTTGCATACATATATCAAATTACCACCTTGTGACATGTTAAATATATGTAAGCATTATGCATGAGTTAAAAATAAAATTTAAAAAGTAATTTAGGGTGGCGCCTGTGGCTTATCCAGTAGGGCGCCGGTCCCATATACCAAAGGTGGCGGGTTCAAACTTGGCCTCGGCTGAACTGTGAAAGAGAAAAATAGCCGGGCGCTGTGGCGGGCGCCTGTAGTCCCAGCTACTCGGGAGGCTGAGGCAGGAGAATCACCTAAGCCCAGGAGTTGGAGGTTGCTGTGAGCTGTGTGACGCCACAGCACTCTACCCAGGGTGATAAAGTTAGACTTTGTCTCTACAAAAGAAATAAATAAATAATTTAAAAATTAGCAAATAAACACAACAGCAGACAATTACCATGCAGCCACTATTCTCATGCTTTGCTAATATTCTGACAATCGGTTCAAGATGATGCTAACGAGCACTCCCCACACCCACCAGCCCTCTGATGTTTACAACACGTCCATCCCCCTTCTCGGCACTTGTTCGTGTTTTGAGAGGGGACCACCTGTAGAAGCCCCAACAACCTTTGCACCCGTCCCTTCCTCCTCTGCTTTGTCTAAACTTCCATCACCTAGGACATAAACTGTACCTTGCCTATGAGACAGGTCGCTAGAAATGTATTATTGCCTAAGACCTTTGCAAAAACGGGTGACCCATCGAAGCCCGCTGAGTGTTTCCGTGTAAGAAAAATTTCCTTTTCCTATTTCTGTATTACCTAAGTATCTGCTAGATGCCAGCGCTATTTAAGGTACTGGGACTACGTCCTTGACCTAAGGCAGAGATTCCTGTTCACACGCTGCTTTCAAACAAGGAAGAGACAGAGGAAAACAAGGGACGTGAATGCCACTCAGATGGCAGCTTACACGGTGTAAGTGCTAAGAGGGTGCGCTGGGCTGAATGAACTGTGCTGCCCACAATATAAAGTCATACCCTCCCTGTCTCAGAATGTGACCTCACTTGGAAATAGAGCCTTTGCAGATAGGATTAGTTAAAATGAGATTAAACTGGATTAGGGACGGCCCTAAATCCAATCACAGGTGAACTCCTGAGAGACAGCAGAGCAGACACAGACACAGAGGAGAAGCCACGTGGAGATGGAGGCAGAGACTGGAGTGATGTGACCACGAGCCCAGGGAACCTGGAGCCCCCAGGAGCTGGGAGAGGCAGGAGGGAGCCTCCCGGGGGCCTATGGAGGGAGCAGCCCTGAGACACCTGCACCTCAGATAAAAATACCCCATGGCTACTAATAATTTCTCACAATTATTTAATATACATAATGGTGTTCTAGAACATTCTATCACCCAGAAATTCCTCTACAGATTTTTCTAGTCTTTTTTCCTTCTACTAAATGATAAGGCACTTTTTATGGATTAGCTGAACATATATAATATCATTGCATGTTAGATAGAATTAAAACAACTCAACGAACCTGCTGTCAAGCCTTCTTGGCAGGTATTCTGTGATGCGATTGTTAAAAAGAAAAGAAATGTGCAAAGTGCAAGCTAAGGTTTCTCACCAGGTTGGACAGCCAAATCTCTTTTGCACCGTACATTATCACCCAGGTTTGCAGGGCTGTGTTGCAATACCCTCAGTGGAGACCTGAGTATTTATAGTAAGTCCTATATATGTATATGCTATGTTTTTTCGTATACGTGCACAGCTACGATAAACTTTATCGATTAGGTATAGTAAAAAAAAAAAAGTAGCAACAACTGTAATAAAATAGAACTTCTGTCTCAGGAAGGAAGTGTGTCAACAGGAAAGGGGAAAGGAAGGAAGGGGGAGGGAGGGGGAGGGAAGGGGAGGGAAGGGGAGGGGAAGGGAGGGGGGAGGGAGGGAGGGGGAGGAAAAGAAGGGAGTCATTATAACCTTATGGCTGTGCTGGTACTGTAATGCTTTGGAGTCATTATTAAGTACAAGAAGGGTGGCCTGATCTGGTCACACAGGTGGCTAGTAAGGGGCTGAGGAGAGAGTTGTCTACAAGTGACCAGATGCTGGGCACAGGGATGACACCCCCTCCAGGCAGGATGGATGAGCAGGAGGGCGTGAGATGTCTCCAGAAAGGTGCACAATTTAAAACTCAAGAGCAGTCCATATCTGCCATTTTTCCATTTAACGCTTTCACACTGCGATTGCCTGCATGTAACTGGAACCTTCCAAACAAAACCACAGATAGGTGGGGGATGACCACTCGCGGTAATTTACACCGACACTTAAGATTCTTTGAAAGCGCGCATTTCTGGACAGACGATGCTAAGAAGTTCTGTGGCTGATGGGGCAGAAAATGTATCATAAAAAAACATATTCTTCCCGTCTAGAAGTGCTCTTCTCACAAACAGCCCGAGGTGTTGCTTCATTTGCAAGCGGACGTGTAACAGCCCACGACACTGGAGAAATGGCACTAATAATTTCATGAGTCTGTCCTTCCTTTGGAAAAAGTCCAGGGAATTAAATATCTAACGATTGCTAGTGTGTCTTTCATTTGGCAGATTGTGCCACCGTATGTACAAGAATACCACTTAGAAAACACATGTCACGCCTGGTCATTGGTATTTGATTCTGCTTAGTTGATGACAGCCATATTTAAGTTGGAAACACTCTTCGTTGTAAACTCTGAGACTCTCTTCATTTTAGAATGCAGGTGAGTCATTGAATTCTAAATGCACGTTGTGTATTCAACAGAGTCTGCACACACAGCCCTGAACCCCGCCATGGGTTATGCAGACAGCTGGACGGCTGGAGGGAAGGGTGGGGCGGACACAGAGGTGGATAATGAGGGCGTCTTGCTCAGGAGGTAGGAATGAGGGAGGGGAAGAGACATCTGACCAGAGCTCGGCTCTGTCTCCTGAGACAGGGAAAAGGAAGGTTAAAAGGGAGGTGAAGATAACCAAAAATGTAAGGGTGGCACATTGCCCCGGTAACCCAGCAGCAGGAAGACCAAGAGAGGTCCAGAAGCCAAACTCGTCCAGAGAATCACACCTGGGCTCATTTGAATGGGTACAGATGACAAGGGCAGGGAGGGTAAAGAAAACGTGGGAGCAAGGGACGTCCCCACCCAGCCCTCTAGTCTGGACACCTGCAGCTCCAACCTCCATCACTTAACATCATAGGGGGGGACAATGCACCAGAGTGACGTCCCCACCCAGCCCTCTAGTCAGGACACCTGCAGCTCCAACCTCCATCACTTAACATCACAGACCGGGGACAATGCACCAGAGTGACGTCCCCACCCAGCCCTCTAGTCTGGACACCTGCAGCTCTAACCTCCATCACTTAACATCACAGAGAGGGGACACTGAACCAGAGTGACGTCCCCACCCAGCCCTCTAGTCTGGACACCTGCAGCTCCAACCTCCATCACTTAACATCATAGGGGGGGACAATGCACCAGAGTGACGTCCCCACCCAGCTCTCTAGTCAGGACACCTGCAGCTCCAACCTCCATCACTTAACATCACAGACTGGGGACAATGCACCAGAGTGACGTCCCCACCCAGCCCTCTAGTCTGGACACCTGTAGCTCCAACCTCCATCACTTAACATCACAGGGAGGGGACACTGAACAGAGTGATGTCCCCACCCAGCCCTCTAGTCTGGACACCTGCAGCTCCAACCTCCATCACTTAACATCACAGGGGGGGACACTGCACAGAGGGACATCCCCAGCTGGTGTCCTAGAGACAGGACCAGCCCGCCCACTCACTGTCACACCGTGGGCTGCACTCAGCGCCAGCAAACAGCAGCACTCAGAAAACCAACTCCCGCCCACTGACGGCTTCATGTCCACATCTTACAGTCCACACACCTCCTGGGATGGCCTTGGAAACAGGCAAAGGAGTGCGTCTTCTCCATTACCCAAGCACGGTCCCTGAGACAGCCCCGTTTCATTTTCTCAAACCTGTAAGCGTGGTTTCTATCCCCTGCCACACAACAGTTCCCCCGCGCATCTCTCTGCCAGAAGGAACCCCAGCTCTGTGTTGGCCAAACAGATTACAGACACGGGCTCAGACATGAGCTTCTCCACCCGCACCAGAAGCGCGGCCCACGGCTTGCAGAAAACAGTATGTTCTCCCGGCTCTGAGAACAGTGCCGGCCCCCGTCCTGATACTGTTCCAGATCATCACGAACAAGGGACGAAGCACACACACATTCGCACTATGTCTGAACGAGAGCCCACGAAAGGGGTGCTATCTGTGAGCTGAACAGGCAGAGAGGCCATGCTCAGACCACCCAATTCACAGAGCCAACTCCGCTAGCTAAACTAAGGACCTTGCCACATAAGAGTGCTATCATTGTGAGATAGGTTCCATCGAAGCCAAAGTAAGGAAATAAATACATAAATTTTAAAAAATAAAGAAAACTCAAAAAATAAAGTAAGGCCAGGTGCGGTGGTTCACACCTGTAATCCCAGCACGGTGGGAGGCTGAGGAGGGAGAATTCCTTGAGTTCAGGAGTTCGAGACTTGCCCAGGTGACAGTGAGACGACTCCTAAAAAAATGAAAAACCCAGTTGGGCACTGTGGTGAGCGCCTATAATCCCAGCAGCTTCCAGAGGCTGAGGCAGCGGGATGCCCAGAGCCCGAGTCTGAGGTTGCAGTGAGCTACGACGCCATTGCGCTCTGCTCAGGGCATAGGGTGGGACTCTGTCTCGACAACAACAACAACAAAAAGCAAAGAAATAAAATAAGCAAGGAAATAAAAATAAATAAACAAAGGAAGAACCCTGGCAAGACCACAAAGCAGCCTTGCACAGAGGCACGACCGACGTTATATAGTATTGAATGGGGTGTCCATCCTAAAATCGCCTCTCCTGTGCTTTTGCACGGAGGCGGCTGTTATCGACTCAGAAAAAGGGATAAGCTACAAGGAAATTTAGCAGAGAGTTACCCATTCCAGTTTGGGTATAAGCAGGAGGCCACAGGATGGGCAGGTGAGAGAGTCAAGTGTGGGCGGACACCCGGTTCACATGGAATTCTAAATGAAATTCCAGCTTTCAAAACCATTCGTCACTGAAGAACTGAGATCGCTGATGGATAAGAAGTCAGCATGCCTGGTTGTCAGCACTGAAATATCAAGTTATGAAATCCCAAGCTTAGACAGAGGGAAAAAAAAAAAAAACATTTATATAAGGATTAAATGCAAATCAACATTCCACACACTGATCGTTGTTTTGAAACCACACTAGAAGTTGATGCAAGTAGGTAGTTACAGAATCAATCTTTTGTGTGACCTCTAAATATTTTAAATAAGAACAGTCATATAACCTCATGTAGAGGAAAAAGGAGAATTTTTAAAAATTACAAGAGGGTGGCGCCCGTGGCTCAAAGGAGTAGGGCGCCGGCCCCATATGCCGGAGGTGGAGGGTTCAAACCCAGCCCTGGCCAAAAACTGCAGGAAAAAAAAAAAAATTACAAGAGAACATAAAGGGTTTGGATGACAACAGTGAGACCCTGAGATGTTTCGCACTTACGTGGAAACCATATCAGAAAATTAGTAAATTAGGATAAAAGTTGACTATTCTGTCTAGGGTTCTTTAATTAATGAAGTGCTTGCAGGTAAAAATAGGAGTGGGTGATTTTGAAAGTTCATGGCTATGTCAGATGGAGACACAAGTCAGTCTCCTACCAGAACACACCTAATTCAAGGCCTTCCCGTATCAATGTTTCATAGGCACTAGGGCGTCTTTCTGATGTTACGAAAACTGTCACCTGAACCATTAAAAAGAGGGTAGAACCCAGGGTGGTGTCTGTTCAAAGGAATACAACTCCAGCCCCAGATGCCGGAGGTGGCGGGTTCAAACCCAGCCCCGACCAAATTTGCAAAAAAAAGACAAAAAGAGGGGGAACTTGAATTACTTTATGGACGAATAATTATTTCCAGTCATGGGAAATAAGTCCCACTTTTACATATTGACAACACTCAGTATCACAGACGTTCTAATCCACAAACTCCAAATGTCTCCTTAATATTCTGTTCTCAGGGGTGGCACCTGTGGCTACAAGCAGTAGGGTGCCAGCCCCATATGCTGGAGGTGGCGGGTTCAAACTCAGCCCCAGACAAAAAAACATTCTATTCTCAACCTCATATGTTTACTTAGGATTCAATATCTATCTGTCTGTCTGTCTGTCTGTCATCTATCTATCTTATGTATGTATCTATCTATCTCTCTATCTATCTATCTTATGTATCTATCTATCTATCTCTTTCTCTCTCCCCCTCATCTATCTATCTATCTATCTATCTCTTATGTATGTATGTATCTATCTATCTCTTTCTCTCTCCCCCTCATCTATCTGTCTGTCTGTCTGTCTGTCTATCTATCTATCTATCTATCCATCCATCCATCTATCTATCTATCTATCTATCTATCTATCCATCTATCCATGTCATCTATCTATGTATGTATGTATGTATGTATGTATGTATCTATCTATCTATCTATCTATCCATCTATCCATGTCATCTATGTATGTATGTATGTATGTATGTATGTATGTATCTATCTATCTATCTATCTATCTATCCATCTATCTATCCATCTCATCTGTCTGTCTGTCTATCTATCCATCCATCCATCCATCCATCCATCCATCCATCCATCCATCCATCCATCTATCTCTTTCTCTCTCCCCCTCATCCCTCAGCTTCCATATGGGGTCGGATACCAATATTTACAGATGCTCAAACCTCTGCTATAAAATGGGGTAGTATGTTTGTATCACCTACATGTATTCTACTATATATTTTAAGTCATTTCTAAATTATTTGTAATACCTCATGTAATGCAAATCATATATAAATAGTTCCTATCCTGTATTGTTCAGGGAACAATAAGATAAAAAACCTGTACATATTCATAGATCCAACCAACCTCTTTTTAATGAATTATTTCAATCTGTGACTTGCTGGATCTATGAATGGAAAACCCACAGATATGGAGTGTTTGTGGGAGGTGGCTCGGTTATGATGGTCTGACCTTCATGGAAGGGACCAGTGTCTGTGGAAAAGGACCCCAGAGAACCCCTCACCCCTTCCACCATGTGAGGACACAGTGAGAAGGCGCCATCTATGAATCAGGAGCTGAGTCCCCACCACTCACAGCACCTGCCACGCTGGGATCTTCAGCCTCCAGACCTGTGAGCAATAAATACCTGTTGTTTATAAGCCTCAGTGTCCTTATAAAGGGACCCTAGTGAGCTCCCTCACCCTTGCACCATGTGAGGACATAGTGAGCAGGTGCCATCTATGAACTTGGAGTGAGTCCCCACCACTCACAGCATCTGACACACCACAGTGTTGGAATTCCACCCTCTAGGACAGTGAGAAATAAATGTCTGTTGCTTATCAGCCTCAGTGTCCTTATAAAGGGACCCCAGAGAGCTCCTCGCCCCTCCCACCATGTGAGGACACAGTGGGAAGGCGCCATCTATGAACCAGGAGCTGAGTCCCCACCACTCACTGCACCTGCCACGCTGGGATCTTCATCTTCAGCCTCCAGATCTGTGAGCAATAAACATCTGTTGTTTATAAGCCTCAGTGTCCTTATCAAAGGGACCCCAGAGAGGTGCAGACATTCCTCTGAGGACACAGTGAGAAGGTGTCATCTGTGAACCAGGGAGTGAGTCCTGGGATCTGGGATCTGAAACCTTCAGCCTCCAGGACAGTGAGCAATTAATATGTACTGTTTATAAGCCTCAGTGTCCTTATAAAAGGGAACACAAAGAGCTCCCTCACTCCTCCAACCATGCAAGGACGTAGTGAGAAGGCGCTGAATCAAGTGGTGAGTCCCCGTAAGACACAACATCTGCCACACTGGTATCTAGGACCTCCAGCCTCTGGGACTGTGACGAATAAGTGTTTGTTGTTTATAACTCACCCAGTCTGTGGTATTTTGTTATCACAGCTTAAATGAAGTAACAACTTCCCAATCTCCCTTTACATAAGTTCCCTGTGTACATTTGTGTGCAAGATGCTGCATCTTCCCTACCCTCGCCCACACAGGCAGGCATCTACGTAGCTTTGACGTGCACTGTGAGGTATTTTGAGTCCATACATACCTGGTGAGGTGATTTAAATTTAGCACAGTAGAAATAGAAATAGGCAACTTGGGCTCAAAAATAATTAATTCCAGATTGCACGCTTGCAAAACATAATCTGAGGATGAAGAGTATGATTATAGACTTTGTGAAGGCATCAAGCAAGTACTGTCTATACACCTGTGTACCAGGGTGCTGGTGAGAGTTTTTGGACACTCCTTGTGACACGCTACTTGGGTTCAAATTTTGAAGGCACGTTTCTTGACCCGGTGACCTTGGGCTACTTTATTTATACCAGTCTCCAGAGCTGTAAGACAGCGATAACAATAGTCACTTGTCCATGGTGATGGTATACATTAAATAAGAACAGAGAAGCACCAAACTCCACCACTTCCATCCCCATTAGGGGGGCTCCGTCTTTGTTGAGCAATGGAAACGTTGGTAATATATCCAAGACTTGCTTGCCCAGGGACAAATGTCTGAAAACCCTTTTATTGAAAGAGGGTATTTGTTTGACTTAAACTTCTCAGTGAAAAGAGATGGACACGATTTTTGAAAATAGATTTCCGTTAAAGTCTCTTTAGGAGAACGTCTATGCGGACAGGTCAATGAGATCCAGGTGCCTCTGCTTGCTTGACCTGGGCAGTGATTTTAACTGGCTCTGATGGGCATCTCCTCTGCTCTGGTACGGGCATGCAGTTGTTTTTTAATGCTTCTCATTGAACGAGGAGGAGACAGTTTGAAAGCATTTGGCATGCTATCTTGATTTTAGAGCAAAATATATACACCAACATATGTCTACAATTATCTCAAGTGGAAGGGAGGGTATTGACTTATTCATTTATCTACAATATGCTATTTTTTTCTGTACTACATTCTTAACAAAGAAAACATTGTATTAAAATAAGCCCAGCTCAAAATTTCACCGTCTTCGCCATTTTTACTTGGCACAATCCAGTAGCACTAAATTCACTGGCATTATGGTGCCCACATCACCACCCACCATCTTCAGAACTTTCTCATTTTGCAAAACTGGGGTTGTTGACTCATATGCACCATTTGTTTTTAAGTTAGGGCTTCATACTCAAAATATTCAAATGGTGGAGTTTTGATCAATGATCAAACAAAAGAAAGTTTTTATCCCTTTAAACTCAATCTAAACCACTAATTGTCTGAACGTGGGCATATGCTTTGGGCTTCTCACATATTCACTCCAAAACCCTGCATACTAACCATGTAATTTTGTGTTAATTGCAACTGCCTCGCGTGCATGTTACATTCCGTAAGGACCCCAAAATAGAAGATGGCTCTTCCACCACTTTCATTAGGAGATCGGGGTATAGTCTGCAGATTGAGAGGTAGATGGTTGCTCGTTAAACTTTAATACAGACTGCTGACTGCTAGGCAAAGACAGGGTAGAGAAATAAAGGGAAGAGGAGGCAGGAATACAGGCAGCAAATCACGTTCTCTTAGTGGGTCTAAGTCTGTGAACTTCACCATGAAATTTTTATTGACAGTCTCCTGGCCTCTCAGTTGATAACCTCAGTACAGACTTTTCTCCTAATGGAGCAGATACTGAGGAAATATTCCCAATGACTACCAACAGTTAGCAGCTCTAGTAAATCGAAGGAACAATAATAAATACCGTAAAACATGTAAAAGTTGACCGTCCAAGAGACTGTAACAAACTGGACAGTGTATGGAGGTCGCCGTCCTAAGGAGCCAGGCCTACCGTATGGATTTGTACAGGTGGTGCATGTCTGGTCTATGAAAATGAGGTCAACTTAAGGAGGTGGTCAGTGTAGGGAGTCGGTCAGCTGTAGAGGGCCTACTGTGCACTCAAGTGGGGAGCTGAGGAAAAATAAATCCATCTCACTCTCTCTTTTTATTTTATTTTTTTTGAGACAGAGTCTCACTATGTTGCCCTGGGCACAGCGCCATGGCATCACAGCTCACAGCCACCTCAAACTCTTGGGCCTAAGTGATTCTCTTGCATCAGCCTCCCAAGTAGCTGGGACTACAGGCACCTGCTACAACACCTGGCTATTTGTTGTTGTTGTTGTTGCAGTTGTCATTGCTGGTTAGCTGTCCTGGGCCGGGCTCACACCTGCCAGCTTCAGTGCCTATGGCTGGCACTGTGACCACTGTGCTACAGGCGCTGAGGCCCGTCCATTTTTTGGAGCTTGGATACTTTCTCTTGCCCTTGAACATCCGAAGTTCAGGTTCTTTTTTGGACAGGTGTGCTCATGTCTGTTATAAAAGCACCATAAGCAGAGAATCTGGGCTACCTCTGCATGACCCCTCACCAAGGGAACTGGTCAGTACCGTTTTAGCTTGTTTATGACACCTTCTCGGTTATAGCAGCCATGTGAATAATCATGTCAGCTTTAAAAAAAAGAAACCACCAATTTTCTAGATCTTTGCCTGCCTCTGAATTTCTGCAGATATCAATCCCCTGGTTGACCTGAGTTTCTCTTTGCAGTGTTGAGTACTTGCAATCACATCATACCAAAGGCTAATTTAAATACACTAGATGCATTCTGAGTTTTTATTTTTATTTATTTTATTATTTATTTTAGATAGTGTCTCATTATGTTGCCCTTGGTAGAGTGCCGTGGTGCCACAGCCCACAGAAACCTCAAACTCCTAGCCTTAAGCGATTCTCTTGCCTCGGTCTCCCAAGTAGCTGGGACTACAGGCACCTGCCTTAACACCTGACTATTTTGTTGTTGTTGCAGTTGTTGTTGTTGTTTACCAGGCCCGGGTGGGGTTCAAACCTGCCAGCCTCAGTGTATGGCACCCTAACAACTGAGCTACAAATGCTGAGCCTGTTTTTTTTTTTTTTAACAATGCTTTATCTATTACCTTCCAGATGTTGTAGGTGAAATTTGATGGGATATGTTTTATAACACAGTGCTTTTTCTGGTTTCATTTTACAGTTCCAGAATACTCTGCACTTTTTTCTAAAGACCTTGTCTCCCTTGATTATAGTATTAAAAAAAAAATGATGTGGTCCCATAGTGCAAAGTGTGTATTTTTGCCACTGCTCATACGACATTGCTCAGAACCACAAATGAACACATATGTGACATGTTCTTCCTACCGGACCCAACAAAAACCAGCAATAAATATGCCTGGATTAAACGTTGCTAAGAAATACACAGGGTAGCCAGCTATATATTCACCTCGATGTAGCTGGAACAAATTCCTCTTAGTAAAGTATCTCAAGAATAGAAAAAAGAAGTATCCAATTCTGTCAAGAGTACATTTTTGTTTTAAGGAAATGGAAAAATTTACTAGCAAAAGCAGTCAAAAAGGCCATTCTTGCTCCATTTGTGTGCTCGTGCTGTTTTTTTTTTTAATGCAAAATATCACGGGGTTATAAATGTTTTTCTTATGTGAATGCCTTTTATCATGGGGAAGTCAGAGTTGTTACTGTGTCCTTTGTAAGAATTGGGCTCATTGTACCTGACAGGTAGGTTTATACCCCCTCTCTCTCCACACCCTCCCCTTTTCATTTTATTTATTTATTCATTTATTTTTGCAGTTTGGGGCCAGGGCAGGCTGGCGCCCTACTCCTTGAGCCACAGCTGCTGCCCCCTCCAATTCATTTTTCATGTGTCCCCATATGCGCTCAATGATTAATTCCCCATTATTAGAAGCACATCTGGAGTTTGTTTTCCTGTTCCGGAGGTACTTAATGTTCTACAGTTCCATCAAAGTTACTGCCAGAGATGATATTTCATTTCCCTCACTTTTTTTTTCTGAGTCGTACCCCATGGCATATAGCAAGGGTGCAAAAAATGTGTATGCATTTTAATAAAGGAGAAAACGTCATTAAAATTGTAATTCTTGTGTCGTGTTTGATTTCTGCAACTATAACAGACACAATGTGCAGGATCAAAAATATTATTAGTATCTACTGAGTATTACAACTTCAACACAGTTTTTTTTTCCTTTCTTAAAATGTGCATATATTTTGTGGCACCCTCTGTATAGCATTTTTGTGTGTGTGTGCTGTCATGGATGGATGGGAACTAGGGTTACTTCAGCATCCTTGAAACTGTGAACTGTGCTATGATAAACATTGGAGGGCAAGTGTGATTGCTACATATTAGCATTCTTCCATTTAAAGCAGCGTGTCGCCATGATGGTGCGCACAGAGAGAGGACGGTGCACAGGCCCAAATAAATCTCGACTGTGGCAGGTGCATAACTAGATAAGGTTATGTAATGTCTGTGTCCACTAATTGGACCACAGTCCTGCAAAGTGCCAGCTGACCAGTTGTATGTGAACAGAGACTCCCAGGCCTCATCCCAAATACCCAGATCCTGAGAGAAGTGTGGAGGGCCTTCTTCGCAGCCCCCCCTTCCCAGCTTGTTCGAAAGCACAGAGTTGGGTAACGAGTAACTTTGCATCTCTCTTTTTCAGAACTTTCTTTTTTGCCATGGAAATTCCCCTCTTAAGGGAATGACCATGTTCATCCCTTCCCCAGAACACAAGTTGTTTGGATGCAACATCGTATTCCGTTCTGAAGCTCCACAGCTGACCACCTCCTTAAGCTGACCGAATCGTCACAGACTGGACATGCACCACATGAATGTGTCAGCATAGCAGGTCTCATTCCTTATGTTGACCAGGTCCACGTGTTGGCCGCTTTGTTATAGTTCCTTGTGTGGTCAACAAGCAGAGAACCTACCATGTTCCTTTTTATCCTCACTTTAATGCTTTCGTAGTATGCTGAGTCTGCTGCATGAAAATAAATGGGATAGATTGGACAAAAAATAGATGTATTGCATTTCCCGGCAAATAAAATCTTTATAGAGAGAATTTACAGTCACCATGATCACGGCAAGACCATCTGAACAGTAAGAAAAAGTACAAGTGAGTTACTCCTTGGGTCATGGGAGGTCAGCACCTCACAGAAGCAATTCTCTCTCTCTCTTTTATTTTACTTTTTTATTTGATTTTCGTTTTCTTTCTTTTTGTTAAATCATTAACTGTACACATTAATGCATTTGGGAGGTACCATGTGCTAATTTCATATACAATTTGGAATGCTTCCATCAAAAGGGTTAACATAGCCTTCCCTTCACTTAATTATTGTGTTAACACATTTATACTCTACTCTTAATAGGTTTGACACGTACCCTTGCAATACGCTAGATCTTCAGGTCATGCTGGCAATGACGGGCTCGTTATGCAGGAAGCCTGGAGTGGTGGCATTGGCAATGAGAGTGTTTGTGTCCAAAGGGAAATTATCCTTCTTCCTTTTTCTCTCTTTGGGCTCCCCGTGCCACCTCCCTGCTCTTTTATTCTGCTTCTGTCTCTCTTCTTCCCCACGCTCCCCTCTCTCCTGTTCTAAAATAGAAAACAAACTTATAGTTTTATACCCTAAAAAACAAAGAGGAGAGGCTTAGCGCCTGTGGCTCAACGGGCTAAGGCGCCAGTCACGTACACCTGAGCTGGCGGGTTCAAATCCAGCCCCGGCACCAAACACCAATGACGGCTGCAACCAAAAAATGGCCGGGCGTTGTGGTGGGCACCTGTAGCCCCAGCTACTTGGGAGGCAGAGGCAGGAGACTCGCTTGAGCCCAGGAATTGGAGGTTGCTGTGAGCTGTGATGCCACAGCACTCTATCCAGGGTGACAGCTTGACACTCTGTCTCAAAAAAAAAAAAAAAAAAAAGAAAATGAAGAAGAGGAGAGACAAGGAAATTATCCCCGTCAGTTTGAGCTTGCTGGAGTCCCACAGTAAACCCCGGGATGAATTACAGATCTGGAAGCAAGCGTATTCCTTACTGTTTGTGCTCGCAGTGTGGCTGGCGCGTGTGGGAAGCTGGCCGCGTGGAGCCTGCAAATATCACTCATGATGATACAGCTCCATCTCCTTACAGCTCTCGCCAGCCATTACGGCAAGGCCTTTAATTTATTGCTGGTTGGCTCTGCTGGGGAAGCCCCGTGTTCTGCCAGTTAGCAGGGCGTAAAACTGTGCCAAGCTATTGTGTCCAAACTTCCCAAGACGCTTCCCACTGAAGTGGTACAGCCAGGCAAGAAACCCCTGGCTCTGGAGGAAGGGACCAAAGGCAGCCCTTTTACCTGGATGGAGTTGAGACACATTCTTCTTAGCAAAATATCACAAGAATGGAAAGGTAAATATCTACTGTACTCAAGGCTCATGCAAACTCTCATATCTGCCCAGGTCTTCCTACCTCAAGGCCGCCTATCTCAACCCTGCAGGGACTATCTTCACAACGTGAATTTCTGCCTTTGAACTGAATCTCTACGGCAGCCTTTGTGAATCATTACTTTATTATTATTATTATTGTGAGACAGCGTCTCACTACATCAGCCTCCTAGGTAGAGTGCCATGGCATCGCAGCTCACAGCAACCTTAAACACTTGGGCTTAAGGGATCCTCTTGCCTCAGCCTCCCAAGTAGGTGGGACTGCAGGCGCCCACCACAACACCCGGCTATTTTTTGGCTGCAGTCGTCATTATTGTTTAGCAGGCCCAGGCCGGGCTCTAACCTGCCAGCCTCCATGTTTGTGGCTGGCGCCCTACCCATTAAGCTACGGGCACTGTCTATTACTATTTTTTTAAATAAATGTCTTTAAACAGCATCGGACTGAACAGAGCTCCACAGAGCTGGCTCTCTGTCATGTTGAAGCCTGCCATCTCTACCATCTTTCCGAAGTAGCTTGCTGTTTGCATTTCGAGAAAGAAGCAGTTACTGTTGGGAGCCAGGCAGAAATGATGGGGGAGGTGCTGATGAGAATCTGAACTGTCCATGATCATGAGCTTTTGGCTTGCTATTTGCAAAGAAAAGACAGCTGCAGAAGATCAAGTGTTTCTGAGAAATGCATGCAAAGGACCGCCGGTAAATATTTTAGATCCAAGCAACGCTCTCCACCACGGACGACCTTATGGGTGGGCAGGAGGTAGAGTCAGCATAAAACTCAGAAAAACATTCTAGGGCCGCAAATCCTTACTGTGCCCCGCCCTCCACACACAGAAAGTATCACCTTTCTAGAAAAGAAGGCACTGTTACTAGTTTTAATAGTTCAAGACATGAAAATGGCACATGTGTAACTTTCTAGATGTCCTCTTGAGTTGCCAGTGAATTCCTTCGTACAGACTAAATTTCCCCACCAGCTGTTTCTTTCCCACTCACGGCAGAGAGATATTGCTGTGTCCACCCCATCCCTGCTTTGGCCTGAGGTTTTTATTTTTCTTTATATGCTTTTCTTTTTAATTTCAAATTAATATGAGGGTACAAAATTTTTTTTTGTACAGAGTTTCACTTTATTGCCCTCTGTAGAGTGCTGTGACATCACAGCTCACAGCAACCTCCAACTCCTGGGCTTAGGGTGATTATCTTGCCTCAGCCTTCTGAGTAGAAGGTACAAATTTTTAAATTACATTGTTCTTACTTCCAGGTTAAAGTTCTAGTTAGAACAGAGCCCCACGCCCAGGGCACTTGTCATACACCCTCAAAATGTGCACTTCCTGGTTCCCATCTCCCACCTTCTGCCGATAGCCCCTCCTTTCACCCTCTTTCCTCCCCCTCCCCCATACTACATTTTATTGGTGCTTTATTGTTCATATGAACATATCATTGTTTATATATTCATTTCATAAGAGCATTGAGTACAGTAGATATTTACCTTTCCATTCTTGTGATATTTTGCTAAGAAGAATGTGTTTCAACTCCGTCCAGGTAAATGTAAAAGATATATCCCATGGGCAACGCTGAACCCAGAGCCAGATAATTATGGCCATTTAAGATTGGAGGTTGGCCTGGAATCATGAAACGCTCTTCTGAGAGGGTGGACTTGATACACTCAGTGGAGCAAAGTTTTGCACAAGAAAGCAACTTTGTTGCCAGAGATGGTGGCAGGGTTTTGTTCAGGACGCGAATGTTAGTACCCACTGCCTGCAAACATGGCCCAGTTCTTGCCTCCTTTCCAAGTATTGGAGGTTGCTGTGAGCTGTGGTATCATAGCACTCTACCAAGGGTGACACAGTGAGACTCTGTCTCAAAAAAAAAAGGAAAGACAAGAACAGGTGCAGAACTGTGTTGAAGAGTGCGCGAGAGCCATCCTATGGTCCGGGGGGCACTGCAGCTTGCCAGAAGCGCCCTGTGCTCAGATGGGATTCCAACCATCTGGCCGCTGACCACCCAGCTGATTTGATCCCATGGATGGCTGGGTTTGCTTCATCCGAGTAAATGTTGCAAGGAAGAACTCTGTTCACCATCTGCTGTGCATAAGAGCCACCTCCTTGCTCTGCTTGTCCCTAATTAAAGACCCATCAGGCGTCTTGTGCGCCTCTGAGCCAGTTTCCCAAAGCGCTGCCAAGCTGTCTTCACACTTCCTTCCCACAGCTTTGTAGCTAATTCACGGCACATGTAAAATCCAGGCTGGGCAAGTAAACATGTCAGTTGGATCTGCAGGCGTCCAGATGGATCAGGGGGCACTCTGACCTTCACAAAGGTCACGTGTGAGATGCTGTGGACCCCATGTTTGTGGAGTGGCCTCAAATTCCACGTGGGATAATTCCATCTCACGTCCTGGACATTGGTCTTAATTAGCATTTCTCTTTTTCTGCATGCAAACAAAGCACACCAAGACATCTAATGTGTTTTGTGCTAACTTCTCTGTATTTTAAATTAAAGTAATTAAAGCTCAGAGGCCCAAAGAGCCCAGAGCTTTCCCTTCAGGAGAACTTTTTCCACCCGGCTGGCTTGCATTGTCTGCTGCTCAGAGAAGAACCAGTAAGCTGAGATAGGTGGGGTTGCATTGGGGAAAAAGTTTATCCCACAGAATACTAAGTAAGGGAGAGTGTCTCAAATCCACCTTCTGGAGAATTAGGAAGACTTTTTTTTTTTTTTTAGACAAAGCCTCAAGCTGTCACCCTGGATAGAGTGCCGTGGCATCACAGCTCATAGCAACCTCCAATTCCTGGGCTTAAGTGAGTCTCCTGCCTCTGTCTCCCAAGTAGCTGGGACTGCAGGCGGCCTCCACAACGCCCGGCCATTTTTTTGGTTGCAGCCGTCATTGTTGTTTGGGGGTCCAGGATGGATTCTAACTCGCCAGCTCAGGTGTACGTGGCTGGTGCCTTAGCCTGTTGAGACACAGGCCAGTCTCACTTTTTAATGAGGCCCGAATCTCACTTTGTCACCCTCGGTAGGTGCTGTGATATCACAGCTCACAGCAACCTCAAACTCCTGGCCTCAAATGATCCTCTTGCCTCAGCCTTTGGAATAGCTGGGACGATGAGTACCTGCAACAATGCATGGACTTTTTGTAGAGACAGGTCTCGCTCTTGCTCAGGCTGGTCTTAAACTCCTGAGTTCAAGCAATAGTCCAGCCTTGGCCTCCCAGAGTGCTGGGGTTACAGGTATGAGGCACTGTGCCTGGTTGGGGAGACAAGGTTTTTAAAGCTAATTTGAGAAGCAGAAGATTACATAATGAAGTTTGCTAATTGGCTGAGTTTGGGGCAAAATTATATGTATGTGGACATATAATTATATATGTACATATAATGTACATATGTTATAGGGGTCTGGAAATCATCTTCTTGTTTTGTTTCAACCCTTGATTCCAGTTGAGCTGGGTTTTTTTTGGTCTAGGCTGGTGGTTTGGGAGAGTTGACCAGTCCAGTGAAATGCACGACCCAGGAGATGAATTAGCAGCTACATTTAGGGTTGAAAACTGTGATGTTAATCTATGGAGAAAAGTTAAAAGATCGTTACAACTAAGATTATTTGCAGACATGTTAAGAATCTTTACAACTTTATCATTCCTATGAAAGTGTGGGTGACTATATATTGGTTTCATAATAGTACTGAGTACATTGGATACATTTTCTTCCATTCTTGAGATACTTAGTAAGAAAAATATGTTCCAGCTCCATCTATGTAAACACAAAAGAGGTAAAGTCTTTTTTTTACCTCTTTTGGTAAGAGGCTGCATAATATTCCAAATTGTATATAAAATCAACACATTGTACTCCATAAATGCATTAATGTACATAGTTATGATTTTTTTTAAAAAGAATCTTTACAACTAATAAGCAGAGAGTTAAGAGTCTTTGTAAGTAAGAGGGAGAAAGTTAGTCTCTACAAGTAACAGGGAGAAAATAATGACTCTTTATAACACAGTTCCGTGTTTCCAGATCTGCAATTATGGGGAAGCAAAAAAGGGGACAGTGGTTGATTATTGTCAAGAAAATGAGGGGATAGTGGCCAATTATTATGGCTTTTGGCTAGCCCGTTTCTTTACAGGATTTTGGGGGTCCTTACTGCAGTTCTCACCTTGCACCCCTATATCACATTTCAGATCCATGTGAAGGGTCTCAGAAGAGAAGAAAATTGCTTACTCCAGAGTTGATCTTACAACTCAAAACTAAAAGCTAAAATCAGGCGGTACCTGTGGCTCAAAGGAGTAAGGTGCTGGCCCCATAGACTGGAGGTGGTGCGTTCAAACCCATCCCTGGCCAAAAACTGCAAAACAAACAAACAAACAAACCCACCAAAACAAAACAAAAAAACTAAAAGCTGAAATAGGAAGGAGAATTCGCTCCTCAGAACTGGGAGATCAATGAATATATAGTTTGGATTTTAACAGGAGAAAAACGAGAAGGTTGCAACAGTCCAAACATGGACTGGAGAATGATTGCTCTTACAGATACTTTATAATTGTCTCAGCCAAGCTGGTGATAATCCAAATCTAACAAGCAGAAGCATATTTATTTGGTGGCCCTCTGATCCACTCACACAGAACTTGAACCTAGTCAGCCCAGACAGTCAGTTTTCATGAAGGCCAGCAGCAAATCATTGTGAAGACAAATCATTAAAATTAACAGGTACCTACTGTGACCTTCTGCCGTTCTGAGCTTTCAACGCGCAGTCACACAGAGCTTCATTGCACATGTGGTGTTTTGGAAACCATGTATGCAGATCTTTTTCCTTCTGGCACACTGTTTTGAGGGCATGCCTGCATTTAGCAGCGAGAACTATGGCGTTTTTAAATGCATGTCCAGAAACCATGGAGATGAAATACCCACTGGATAATAATCTAAGCTTAGACTCTGCCTTTTTTCTTATATATACATAGACAGATAAATATACTAGAACCTCCAAAGCTGACCACGTGCCTGTGTTGACCAACTCCTTAAATTGACCTGATTGTCATAAACTGGACACACACCTGTACATATCAGTATGGTGAGCCTGGCTCCTTATGTCAGCCACCTCTGTATGTGACCCACTTTGTTACAACCCCTAGGGGGTCACCTTACAGAGATTCTATAGCTTTAACAGGTGCTGAGATACACAAACAAGGAAATCAGTAGGCAAGGAAGGTGGCTATCAATTGCCTTGATCACAACTTAATCAAGAGCTATTCAGCTATTTGGAAACAGCATCTTTGCACATCCTGCTGGTGGTTTTTTGAGTGCTGGGGATTCTGGTATCAACGCTGATGACCCTGCCCAAAGCAAGCCAAGCCTGGGATAGTTTCACTGACACGTCTGTTGCAGCCAGACATTTATCGATGGAAGTGCATGCTATTTGCAAATAAAAGCTGCCTTCCTGTTAACTGATCCTTTGCCTTGCAGCCTCAGATGTAGTCCTGGTAAAGAAAAGTATATTAGTATTTGCAATGTAATGTGTGAATTATTTCTGGAGGTGTGTTCATTCTCAATGGATTCTATTATGTTTTTGTAGCAGCAGTGCCATAAAACTTTCTGTAGAGAGCGGGCGATGAGACTTGCAGGGCCCTCATAGCCTGGGGAACATCCAGGGAATGAACCCCAACTGCTTCTCCTCTGTTCTCCAAACACATTCCTTTCTTCCTGCTCCCTCTGCCAGAAGTCACATAGCCCTTTCTTTCTGTAGTTAACTGTGCCGGGATCCTGGAGATCTTTCCCTCCTTGCTTCTTCTCCTATGTTAATGATGTTGAGTAGCAACCTTTCACAAGATGCTTTGTCTTTGTTAAAGTCAGTTACATTTTCCTGTTGTGCTGTAAGACCAAGACTATGTCTTTTCTTTATGCTGTTTCCCCATATTGTCTATGCTCAGTCAGACCCCCCCCCCGTCCCATCTTTTTTTCCATGTCTTCTTTTGTGCTGTATTTTCCTCCTTCCCCACCAATTCCACTCTGGTTTGCACCCCTTCACTGCGGGACAACTTTCACCATGGCAGAAAGTTCCTATGCTAAGAGTTCCCAGATACAAGCCTTACCAGGGCTTGTCATCATGGTTGCAAAAACGTTAATGCAACTTTTTTTGTCATTGGTGGAAGCCACTTCACTGGGCTCTCCAGATAGAGGTTGTTATTTGACCATTGCTATAAGGACACACAGAGGGTTATGAACTAGTCCATGGAGGAAGAGAAAAAGAAATTTGCAAAGCAGGATTTGAACACAGGCAGTGTTAACCATTTCCCCCCCTTTTCGTAATCATTGGCTTTTGCCCTAGTTATATTCTGGAACAGTGCTTCATACTTTCTTAGGTTCTGTTAAAGCTGAAAATATTTGACCTATGCACGGTAAATGGCAAAGTCTTGGGTGGATTTTGATATGCAATCCCCAGCGTTCTCAGCCTCACGGAGTTATCACATGCTGGCTGCTCACTGACTCACTCAGTGGAAACACACCAAGTCTTGGAACCCATCAAGGAAAAAAAGGCAGGTGGGGCCGGAATGAGTCACATTCTTTCTTGCTGGCTAATTGGGTCATGATTGGAATAAGATTTTGTAGGAGAAGTTGCCATCCTGGCTGGTGGCTCTTGATGTTCAGGGGCTATGAGACCCCTCCGGGGGCAGGTGGGCTTGTTATGACAGATGGCGGCTGGGCATGGTGGTTCACACCCCGAATCCCAGCACTCTGGGAGGCTGAGGTGGGAGGATCACTCGAGGTCTGGAGCACCTCTGGAATAAATCCTACAGCTTTCCTTCTTTTGAATCCGGCACAGACAAGCAGGGCATGAAAAACTAAGCCAATGATAGTTGTCTTGGCCCACATGTGTGGATAGGTTAAGGTGGCGTCGTTTTAAAAAGTGCAAAAATTTTTTTCATGAAGACCCAGAGGGATTAAAGACTTGGAAAGGCAGATTCAAAGAAGAATAAATTTATTTTTTATTAAATCATGTGTACATTAATGCATTTATGTGGTACAATGCGCTGATTTTATATACAGTTTGGAATGCTTACATCAGACTAGTTAACATAGCCTTCCCCCTTACTTAATTATTGTGTTAAGACATTTATACTCCTAATAGATTAGACATATACCCTTGCAATATGCATCACAGCTGAAGTCCCACCGACTACCTCCCTCCACCAGATCCCCCCCCTTCCTCCCCCCCATTTACCCTGGGCTATACTTGTGTTTTATCATTCATATGAAAGTGTGGGTGATTATATTTTAGTTTCATAATAGTACTGAGGACATCGGATACTTTTTCTTACATTCTTGGCACACTTTGTTTTTATTTCTTTATTATTTATTTGAGACAGAGTTCACTATGTCACCGTGGGTAGAATGACATAGGATCACAGTCAGGTGCTGTGATATCACAGCTCACAGCAACCTCGAACTCTTGAGCTTAAGCGATCCTCCTGCCTCAGCCTCCCGAGTAGCTGGGACTACAGGCACCCACCACAATGCC
>CAUYON010211953.1:0-24893 GCA_963573935.1 Arctocebus calabarensis
CTGTAGTCCCAGCTACTTGGGAGGCAGAGGCAGGAGACTCGCTTGAGCCCAGGAATTGGAGGTTGCTGTGAGCTGTGATGCCACGGCACTCTACCCAGGGTGACAGCTTGAGGCTCTGTCTCAAAAAAAAAAAAAAAAAAAATTCTCATTTTAACATTTCTTGGAGTATAGCTTATTTTACGTGGTGGTTCTGAAAACAGGAAGTGAAGAAGCAGAGCGAGGGCTAAATTGAATGAAGATGTGGAGACCCTTAGGGTCTGGGGGAGGTAGATTAAGGGGTGAAAGACCAGAGTAAGGGGAAAGTGAAGGTGAAGTTTAGGCGATGGAAGGAGCCTGGCAAGGGCTAGCAGGCTGCAAGAGGAGGGGAAAGTATAATGCCCACAAAGAGGGAAAGAGCATTTTGGGGAAGAGTAGTATGTTGGAGAGAGAGTTTTCAAAGTTCTGGTAGGTGGTAACTTTTCCTTCTGCACCTCCAGGAAAACCTTAGTATAAATCTGCCATATTTCATCTAATCTCAGATACTACTCACTGTAAGATAGAATCGATGACGCATTATGTTATATGTGAAAGAAAGAAATTGAGTTAACAATTACAAGAGTCCCTCAGTTGAAAATGTGTCCTGATTGCAATTAAATACAATCTATTATAATATTTTTTATTTTATTTTTGAGAGAGAGTCTTGCTCTTCTTTTTTTTTGGCAGGGCTAGGTTTGAACCCCCCACCTCCGATATATAGGTCCAGTGCCCTACTCCCTTGAGCCATAGGTGCCACCCCTATTATGATATTTTAAACCCTTTAAAATCACCTGTATGTTTTTTTGCTATGTTATTTGTTTAATGTGCTATTATCCTGCATTATACTTTAGGTCTGAGCTGCCCAGGAAGGCTCTGTTATGTTTGAGTTGTACTCTTCTCATAAAGAAAAAAGGCAGGCTGCACCTACCTCTTACATGTGTGGTGTTGGGCCCTAGAAGCTGCCCATGCTTTGCTGGCCCTGTTCATTAATGGGCTCTGTCCTGAGTTCAACAGTCCAGATGAAAAATCAAGACTAGGGGAGGAGGAAGATGGCGGCAGGGGCAAGGTATTTTCAAAAGAAATAACTCCAGATTAATGGATGAAATTTTAAAACAACAACAGGAACTTCTGGGCCTAGATTGTTCAAAATACTCACCAGAGTTTGCAAATAGTAATGACAAAGATGATCAAGTTTTAATTGCCATTCAGCAGTCAAGGTGCTGTCCCCAGAAGAAGGAAAAGTGGCTATTGTGAGAGCTGCTCAGGACTTTTGCCAATTAGTACCCCAGCAACAAAAGAGACCCACAGATTTGGATGTAGCTATGTTAGACAGTTTATTTAGTTCACATGGTTTTCCTGATCCCGATTTAGTATTGAAGTTTGGTCCTGTGGACAGCACATTAGGCTATCTTCCCTGGCACATCAGATTGACTGAGATTATCTCTTTGCCTTCCCACCTAAACATCAGTGATAAGGACTTTTTCTCTGCCCTTCGTCAATATGCAGCCTGTGAACAGCGTGTGGGAAAGTAGTGGAAACTTGGTTGTATAATTTGATTTTTGGCTTTGGAGAAAAAGACCCAAGTGACTGATGTTTACAAAGCACCTATGAAACCCTTATATACCTAGTTCATAATCATAATTTATCAACAAACACAAAATAATGTCTTACTTGAGAGTGTGTGTGTGTTTGTGTGTGTGCATGTGTTTATGTATGGAAAAGAACTTATAAATAGGGGAAGTATTGGGGAAGGAAATATAGAGACCTACAGCCTTGAACAAATAGCATTGTTTTGTTTTAGGAGCTGACATTTCATATTTAACATCTTCAGCCCCAAATATTTCCCTGTTTTTGTTGGGAGAAGAAGGGTTGATTAGAGCTGTTCTGGTTGTTGTTGGGGGACAGGAATAAATGTTGTTCAGTCCTTCTTAGAGACCAAACTTTAATTTTTAAGACTAATATATTGACTTATTAAATGGAAACATTCTGAGTTTGAGGGGACTCCCGAGGAATGGAGTTCTGTTTTGCTCATATGTTAAAAGTTTGCTCTCACCTTCAGAGCAGAGGGAATAATTGTATTCAGATATCCGTCCATTTTCATATTTTACTTCATTATAGTCAAACAGTGTGACTTGAGAATGTTGTTCTGGTGTCAGGGTTCTAGGTTGTAAAGATCATTTGAAAAAGAACTCTTACTATATTGAAATGCAGAATTTTAGAAATTTAAATATAGAATTAGTCAAAAACAACCCCCCCCCACAAAAGGGAATAAGATGTAATTTTAAAAGTAAAGGTGGAAAATTTCCTATAAAAGGAAAGGATGTTTTCATTTCCTTTCTTGTTTGGTGGGCAGCATGCTATATAACACCCAAAGTTGCTTTAAAAAATATTTTCATTAGCTATTTTTATTTAAAATAAGCATTTGAGGGAAGTTACCATGGAAGCTCTTTTCCTCAAAGTAACCTGTTCCTCCGTGGAATAGCACATTTAGGGCCATGTTAATACCTGGGATTTTTACTCAGTAAATCCTGATGGGTTACTTTGCATAAAAGATTATTAAGTAGGACTAAGGCCTGTGTAGGGAATAAAATATTACCAAAGTCTATAAAAAGAATTTTACATGTTCTCTTTTATAATAGAGAACAGCACTGGTTCTGTTATTTTTTTAAATGAATAAATGATTTCTTGATGTGTGTTTAATATTTCTTCCCTCACTGTTGATTCTTGGGTAGAAACCATTCTTTATATTTTTTAGATTGTCTTTGGAAAACTCTTGTCAGCAAGGGTATGATAGATCTAAAATTACACGTTTAGAATAGAGTAGTTCAAATACCAGATTTTTCAGAAGTCTGAAAGCAAAGAAGAAAGGATTTGGAAAGTATTTTCTAGAATTGCTTGTGAAATTCTGAAGCTATGAAAAGTAAATGTTTCAACTTTGGATTATAAAACCCCATTTATGATTTTAAAAATACATTCGAAATAAAAATAATTAAATTTAAGTTTTTGTCTAGTGATATTACTTTGTATTTCATAATCCTTTGTATGTTTTAAGACTTGGCATTTTTTACTGGATAAAAAAGACTTGCTTTTAAAAAAAAAGTATATATTGCTTTGGGTAATACAGACATTTTAATACTGTTGATTCTTCCCAGCCATAAGCATGGTATGTTTTTCCATTTGTTAACTAAAACTATACCTTCTTAGATGAAAAAATTGAGAAGGAATAATTGAAGGAAATCTTCATATCCTTCAGTTTAGAAAAAGCCTTCCAAGATATAACACCAAAGCACAATAATAAGAGCATAAAATAGAGTAATTGGACTTAATCAAAATTAAAAATTTTTATTGGCAAAAGTCACCCTCAATTAAAAAGACAACCCACAGAATAGGGAAAATATAGCTAGAATAAAAGGAAATTTTATCCAGAATAAATACAGAACTTTTATAACTCAAGAGAAATATATTTCAATCTAAAAATTAGGCAAAGAAGTGGGAACACACCTACGGTGCATCTTAGCAGGGTACTGGTGAAACTTATTAAAGGTAGAGTATCAATGTCTTTATATAATGATCAAGAAAATGCCATGAAGACTATCTGTAACAGTAGGATCAAAATATTTCTGAATGTATATGAAGCACATCGTGCCCTATGATTGCACCAATGTACACAATTATGATTCAATAAAATTATAAAAAAAAAGAACAATTAAAGATTTCTCTTATGCTTCCATAGGATGTAGAGAAGATCTCTGAAATACCTGCTGTAGATTTTCAGAGCCAAGTTTAGCCTTCTGTAGTCTCAGATTAATTATCTACCATCTCTCTATCATTCTCACATCTTGGATATGGGCCAAAGGTAAACCAGCAGCAGAAAGTGGCATGGACAGCCTCACTGATGCTTAGTGACTCTGAAAGTAGCCAAGATCTTTGAACTGTTTTCTTCCTGAGTTTTAAGTCAACAATTAAGTAGTTAATTCTAAAATATATCTATTGTGTGTCTACCATGAACCAATTACTGAGGAAGACATTGGAGATGTGATGTAGAAGAGATATAGCTCCTGCCCTGAAATAGCTCTTGGAGGAGATACATAAATTACCATCGGAAATATGCTTTTCATAAGTGTCGTGAGGTATAAATGCATAAGGACTTACAGTGGTAGTAAGGAGAAACATATCAGTCAGACCTGGAATTGAAACAATAATCAGAGAAGTGTTTCCAAATGAAATTTCCTCTCAGGTGTCTGGTGGGGTGAGCCAGACAAAGAGAGATTATGCTAGGTAGACAGGAAAAAATATGTGCACAGATCCAGAAGAAAGACAGAAAATGGCTCTTTGAATAGTTTGAAATATTTTGATATGGATGTAGGGTAGAATCCAAGAAGAAAGATGGTGAAAACTGAGGCTAGAAAGGCTAAGAGTTAAAAGAATCAGAATAACCATGAAGTCTTATGTTAATTGTTATAAGTTTGAACTTTATTGTGAAGGTGATGGCAAATTTTTGAAGTTTGAATCAGATGAGAGAAATGATCAGATGTCTACTTTATAGCACTTAGTAAAAATCTGCAGCAAGGAGGAAGAGGACAGGGAAAACCAGTTATGATTCTGAGGCAGTGATCAAGAGAAAGAGAGAGGCTGAGAGTGGATATGGAGCAAGCCGGTTGAGCACAGGATAATTAGAACATAGATCAGCAGGCCATGGAGGCTGGTTATTTGTGGGAAATGATGGAGGTGGGGGAAACAAGAGTGACATGTAGGTTTTTGAATTAGATAACAAGGGGTGGCATTCACTGAAACAGGACGAATAGGAAAAGCAGGGCAGAAAATAATGAATTTGGGTTTGGACATGTGAAATATGGGGTACCACAGAAATATCCAACTAAAAAGTAAATCTGATATGTAGTTGGAAATATAGATCTTTGACCTCAGGAAATAATATATTTTTTTATGCGTACTAGTTAATGTCAAAAATAGATGATATTACCAAGAGACTGTGTTTATAGTATTTTATGTAACAAGATCAGGACAAAATTGCAAAGAGACCAACAATGAAGAGAGCATCTCCCTGAGGGTGGAGAATTGAGAATCCAAGGAAGAGTATTCCATGGAAGAAAGCTTTCCCCACAACGTCCAATGTTGCAGAGTGTTCTCATAACATAAGGTCTAAAAAGTGTCCTTTTGATTCAGTATAACTTCAGCCAAGGTGAGTCTTGTCCCACAAGCTTTGCCTCAGTGACTCACTGTGGAATGGAGCTCACCAGCTTTGTACAATAGCAACCAGTGCTGCTTATCTTGTGTTAGTCACAACTGAAATATACTGCCCAGTCACAGAGCTCCAATTCTCTTCAACTTCCATGTTTTGAGGACAAGCTTAAAAATTGAACTTTCCCTCAACAAAAGAACACTTGGGCTATTTTTGTTTTTCTTCTTCTATCGAGTAGGGAGCCAATGCTTGGGCATTCTTTACTCGGGGATGTAATCAATTCATCTACTGTTTAGGGTGGGGTATCCAGACAGCTTTCCTGCTGTGTGTCCCTGAAGTGAAGGTCAAGCAGAGTTCACTGGGAAAAATAAATTAAGCAAGTGCCTCTGCATTAGTATTTATTTTGTTTAGCAATATTCATTTTAATGAAGAAAACATTTCTCTAAGTTTAGTTTGAAAGGCTATTACAGGCAATTTTACTCCTAGTAATAATTAATATGTGATCTTTGATCTAGAGTTGTATAAGATACACTCACTGCTATTTGTGACATCTCATTTGGAAAAATAAAATGTGATTTTCCCTAGGAAGTTCAAAGCTTCATGCTGTAAATATCTCTTCAACTACATTGCCAAGACTTAAAATTTACAAGTTGTAAGCGTGGTTCTTACACCTTTCCTAACACAGAAGCTGCCGGAGTGAAATCAATACTCTTTCATAGCTCCATACGGAACAGCTCTCAAAAACCATGGGAGGACTGAAAAATGTATCTTCTGCCAATTTTTTAAATTTAAATCCCAGTTCTACTGACAGTAGATGATCTTTATCTGTTTGGGATGGCTTGGGAAATGGCTTACGGGTCCAAGCTGTCACAATGAATTGAAATCACTCAAATCTCGAGTATTCCATGCAGTTACATAAGCTTGAAATTCAACCTTTGAACGAGTCAGGAAGAATGCTATCTACATATCTGGGAATAAAGTGATGGAACAATTCTGTCTCCACAAAACCCTCAAGTTGCCAATTTCCCACAAGGTAAAGTTTTAACAATAGGCCTTCAAAAGTGTACCAAATACTTCTATTTAATTTTAGTTTAAGAGATTTACAACATTTTATAGTAAGAGCCCAGTATGAGATCTACCCTCCCAACACTATCATTAACAACAAGTACAATTCTTCCAGGTGGCCTGGAATTTCATGGCCCATGATTAGCAACTCCCCATTCACCTCTCTCCCAGTCCTCATTTACCACCATTCCACCCTGACTCCCTAAAGCTGAGTATTTTAGAAGCTTGGTGAGTGGAATCCTGCAGTCTCTGTCCCTCAGTAGCTGGCTTCTTTCATTCTGCACAATGTTCTCAGTGACAATCCATGTTGTTCCATACTAAAGAATGTCCTTCCTTTTTAAGGCCAAATAGTGTTCTATTGTGTGGATAAGCCACATTGCTCTACTCACCACCCGCCCACAGACTTTTGGATTGTCTCCATGTCTTACCTGCTAAGAATGATGCTACAGTGAAGTGCTAATATCTCTTTAAGAGCATGATTTCAATTCTTTTGGATAAACACCCAGACGTTAGATTCCTGGATCACGTGGTAGTTAAACATTTCTAATTTTTTGAGGACCCTCTGTGCTATTTCCCACAGTGACTGCACCATTTTGCATTCTCATCAAAAGTGTGCAAATGTTCTAATGTCACTACACTCCCAACAACACTTTTACCTTTTTTAATTTCTTTATAATGGCCATTCTGAGAGATGAGAGGTGATATCTTATTATAATGTTGATTTACATTTTCCCAATTGACATTGACATTTAGCTTAGTTTTTTAATGATAGTTTAGTGTATTTTCCCCTTTTACCTCACATTGAACTACTCAGGAATTCAGGTCAACACTAGGAACAAATTAATACATAAATAAATGTAAGCCTTAATTGCCCCATCCTCAAAGCATACATTGCATCAAACACTATTAATAACTATAGTGTATTGATTCTGTATATCAGTTACCTGGCTAAGCACAGCCCCAGCTCTTTCAGAATGTCCTGATACACGTGCTTGATACACAAACCACCTGAGACTTAGAAAAAGTCACACGTATACACTCAGCTAGTGTACGGCCTGGACAGGATTCCGTCTCAACTCTGAACTCAAGATCTGAAGCACCATACACACTGGCTGTCTTCACAGACATCCTGCTGCCTTTTCCATCCACGCAACGATAACAGGAAAACTTGAGACATTCATACGCATGCACGGATTCACATAAAACACCCAGCCTCTGCTCTCTTCCCAGATACCCACAAACACTTTTTCTTCAAAACTTTATTCTGGCTATTTGTTTGACCCATGAGGTGAAATTAGGTTACTGCAGACTGATTTATTGTGCATTTTTCCTATCCAAAAATAAGTGAAGCCTTCCTTTGATGTGTAGAAAATGTGTGGAAAAAAACTAACATGCCTGGCAAAAGGGCCCTCCCTTCAACACACTTGACTTTTCCATGGGAGTTTGCCGCATTCATTCCTCCAATGAGCCTTTCTAAGGCAGCATGGAGCTCAACCTACACGTGGCTCTGGAGTAGACACAAAAGAAGTGAGAGACTGATCCCTGCTCTTAATGAAGAAAGCTTTACAACTGGGAAGATAGTTACATAAAATCTACCTTATACACCACATACAAGCCCCAGATAATGTAGCCCAAGCTACACAGAAGGGCTGAGAGGGCAGAGAAGGGAGGAAAATCACCCCTATTTCCAGATATGCAAGGCTTTTGTTTCTCATCTTAAGACACAGATGAAAGGGGAAGCATTTGCCTTTGATCTCCCAGCCACTGGCACGCGTGTGTCTTTGCAGTTTATGAGGTTTCTGCACAATGGGAAGCAACAGGGAAGCCACAGGCAAGACGAGTAGGTGAGCAACAGGTCAGGAAAGGCAAGGCCCGGCCCAGGACCCTGGAAGATGTGATGGGTTCCTTCTTTAGCCCCATGGTAAATAGACTTTTGTGCTCTTCTGCCGGACTCCACAAAACTGGACATTAGTTCAAGCAACTGAATTAGCACGGGAGTGCAGGGTGGTTCCAAGGAGAAAATGAGCAAGCCAATAGCTACAGCTGGCAGCCAGTGAAGGGAAAATGTGCTCTGAAGGCTGAGTGACTCACCCAAACAGACAGGGGGGAGCGTGCCAAGTCAGCCCAAGAGCTGAGCCAAAGCTCACACACTCGGCAGGGTCAGGATTCGCAGAGGAGCTGAGTTCTGCTGTAGTCCGAGAGATACAGGCAGTAGCTATATGTGTTTAGATGGGTGGAATTGTTCCTGCTAGTGTCAGCAACTAAGGTCCCATGGTTCTGTGGGCCCAGGACTTCACCTCCAAGGAAGGGTAGGCTGCACTTCAACAGAGGTGGCTGGTCATTGAAGGCCTCACTCACCTGAAGCTCACACCAGGTGTGCCAAGCTCAGTACCCTGATTGCAAACCATGTTCCAACTGAGTTGACTTCTTTCTGTGTCTTTTCCTCCCGTGGTTTAAAACTCCACCAAATTCATCTATAGATCCATGCTTACTCTCAACCTACTTATTTTAAAGAGACATACGTCAGATAAGTTTGCAAGTGGTTGCGTCCAGTAATCTGTTTATAATAGATAAGTCTAATTGAATTATTCTCAAGGAGAAATAAAAGTTGGCTATGGCCAACATGAAAACAAAACAGAAAAGTGTATGCTGACAGCACAGCATAATGAGCCTGTCTCTTTCCCCATGAGAAGGCAGGTAGGTCATGACCGAATATTTCCTAAGAAGGGAAGAATCCTTTTCTTTCCAACATGCAGATAAAAAAATACACTTACACTATAGCTTTCATGTCTTTAAGTATAAGAATATAGCAGGAAATTTATTAGAAATTGAATAAAAATCTTCATACATTGTGATTCAATAAGATTCTGCATTTTTAACAAGTACCTAAAGTGATGTTATCTTAAGTGTCTGATGCCACTTAGAAGTGGTATTTAAGAAACAATTGGGGCAGCGCCTATGGCTCATTGAGTAGGGCACTGGTCCCATATACGGAAGGTGGTGGGTTCAAAACCAGCCCTGGCCAAACTGCAACAAAAAAATAGCCGGGCGTTGTGGTGGGCACCTGTGGTCCCAGCTACTCGGGAGGCTGAGGCAAGAGAATCACCTAAGCCCAGGAGTTGGAGGTTACTGTGAGCTGTGTGATGCCACGGTACTCTACTGAGGGCGACAAAGTGAGACTCTGTATCTACAAAAAAAAAAAAGAAGAAGAAGAAGAAGAAACAATTGGCTAGACCTTCTACCCAAATATTATCCATATACTTAAGCACTTATTCCTTTCTTGGATCCTGAAGACTCTTCTGTTTCCCTACCAGGAAAAGAGAAGCACAAAGGGGGAGCTAGACCACTTTCCAGGGGTGTCCAGTCTTTTTTTCTCTGCTGCAAATTGGAAGAATAAGAGTTGCCTTGGGCTACATACTAAATACATAAATATTAATGACAGCTGATGAGAAAAACAGAAGATCTGTGCAGAGTTTCCCTGATATCCACACCACAGATAAGCAGAACAGTCCTCAAAAAATCTGCATGGCCCCACTGGCTGCAGGTGGCACAACCCCGCAAGGTAGAAATGTACCAGAAACTAAATGACAAACAGCTAACGGCAACAGACTGCAGACAGGAATCCAGGGGCCAGGCAAGGTAGGGGGGATGATGGACAGGTGGGACACCAACGCTTTGTCAGAGACACAGCCTCGTACCTGAGCAGGGAAGTGTCTTGGGTTTTGCATTTGGTGCTGTTCTTTTTCAACACACAGATGTCAAATATCTACTTTGTGAAAAGCACTACGCTGGGTGCTCCAAAAAAAGATACCAATTTTTTTTTAAGTTGGATATAAATATAAAAGAATAGTGAGAAAATTTGCTATTAAAAAAATAATTAATAAGCTGGACTAGCCCTAGGGAAGCACATAGCAGGCTTGCTCACCAGCAGAGGTGGTCTTCTCTTTCCCTGACCATCCTGGCCAGTGATTTTGCTTAGGGTGTGAAAGAAGAGGTACCTTGCATGGGACTGAAAATGTGATTGTAAGAAAGGAAATAGCTAAATGTTGGTTTAAAAATTAAGGAGAAAGGTGTGGAAGTGCCCTAAATGCCATCTACCCATGAATGGATTAACAAACTGTGGTGTATGTACACATGAATCACTCTTCAGCCACAAGAAAAGACGGAAACTTTACATCTTTTGTGTTTACCTGGATGGGGCTGAAACAAAGATCTGCTTAGTAAAGTATCTCAAAAATGAGAAAAACAAGTATCCAATATACTCAGTACTAATATAAAGCAGAGATATGCAGAAGTACACGCTCACACTAAAGAAAAACACAAGTATAGTCCAGCAAGGGGGAGGGGCGAGGAGGGAGGGCGATTGGAGGCGCATCACCTAATGTGCACCATGTGAAGGGCTCAACTATAACTTGAACTTTACCTTAGAAATGAAAACAATGTAACCTAAAAATGTGAACCCTCATTTTTTTAATATTCTTTCCAAACTTTTCTTTTTAACAAGTGAACAGTTTATTAAGAATTAAACAAAGGTATGATGTGATACAGTACAAGCAAGATACTCAAGATAGGTATGATAGGACTACTCACACAAAAACTTAAATGTCACCTCAAAAAAATCACAAAAGAGAAAGCAATTTCACTGCTATATAGTAAGATATTTCATGCAAAGTATTAACTCTGAATATGAACCCTCATATTAATCTGAAATAAAAAACAAATACAAATGAAAATTAAGGGGAACTTAGGGGGCGGGGATTTGTGTGTAAGTGGAGACTCGCCCAGAGGGAGGGGATCCTGCTGCCCAGGAAACGCCTCACACGTGGGAACAGGTCACCTGGGGAGACAAACGTTCTCTAGTGAGAAACGTCTCACTTGGAGTGCGCTGAAGTGGCTGTGGAGAAAACCATTATCTGATACCCTGTTTTTGTTAATAAATGTGCAAAAGAGCGTCTGGGCACTAGCAAGACCTCAGGGTGCTCTCTACTACACACACTACATCCTGCGTGAGCAATGCTCTGTGGAAACGAAAGAAAGGGCGTTTCCGAGTCAAGCTGGGGCAGAGCTGAGATAAGGCAAAGCCTTCAGGACATGAGATGTGTGAGAATCAGACAGGAAACAGTAATGAGGGTGACTCCTTATGAAAAGGAAGCTGGAAACCTCTCCAAATTCATAGAAATCCTGAGGGAGTCCCTGAACTGCCCAGAGGATGTGAGACAATTTCATTTATATTTAGACAGGTGGGGGTAACATCAGCTGAGAACTGAAATAAGCAAAAGAATGTAAGTCGTCTGTACCTCTCTGCACTGCCCAGCCTCTTCCCACATGGACAGCCCTGGTCTCTAAGAGTATTACTCATGGGGCTGTGAGACGCCTTGATGATTTTAAATGCGAGATGGTTCTATGCCCAGGAAATAAAGGGGAAAGAAGGCAGGAATGGTCTGTGTGTAGAAGAGAAAATACCAGGCAAGACCCATCCCAGCATGCGTGGTTAGATCAGGTTCATGAACAAAGGGAGGTCTCAACTCAATGCTAAAGAAGAGTTGGAATTAGGACCATCTGTTGAAATCACCGGGCTGATGTCAGGGCAAGGCAGGGCAGCTCAACGAGGGCATTAAGCAGAACGAGTTGGGCATAAATGGGAAGTGCAAGCCAAGCAGGAGCATGGGCTGCAAATGGCTGGCAAGTACGGGATTGTCGGAGGCAACTTCGGAGGACCCGGCCTGCAGTGCAGGGAGGGCCCTGGACCCATACACAGGTTCCCAGGGTCTTCTGGGCCTCCATCTCCTGAGAACCTACCTGGAAAGACAATTACAGCAAGCAGGGCTCTGCTCCTTCCAGGCCTCCGTGGGAGATGAGAAGCCTGTCCTGATTCCATTATTTATGAAACTTAGCAAGTGCCAGCCCACACCCCAAAGACGTTTCGCACCTGAGATCCTCACTGCTTCACTGTCAGCAAAAGTCGATCCTCAGGAGTGGCCGGAGCTGTCCCCGAGCAGCCGTGCCTTTCAGCCCGTCCAGCTCACAGGCCTCAGCAGCATGTGGCCAAAATTTCTGACAGGCCACCAAGGAAAAGCAAGTGTAACTAATTGTAGCTGGAAAGAACAATGACCCAGAAACACCCTTTGTGGAGGGACTGGAGCTGATGAGGAGCTTTGCTCTCAGGAGACAGTGTGTATTTCCAGGCTCCTGGCTGTGCCTGGGCTGCTGGGGAGCACTGGCTTATCACCAGCAGCTCAACGTCTTCAATTCTCATCCGAGCTTTCAGAGCTGTTCCTTCCCTTCCCATGCTCATGGCATTGACTCTGGACACCCACTGCACCGTGAGTCTGGCGCAGACGGACTGCGGGAGCAGGTCCGGTAGGAGTCCCTGCCATAAATCCTCCGATCGGGCCCCACAGCCAGGGCTCAACACAAAACCGAGAAGACAAGGCCCGCAGAGGCTTCCTCGGGATTTCTGTGGGAGGGAGAGCAGGCAGTGGTGTGCAGCAGAAGGCGAAGAACCCGTTGGCACAGATAGTATTGGAAGAGGAGAAGGGCGTGGAGGGCAGAGGACAGAACCAGAAGCCTGCAGGTTCCTGCTTTGCTAAGAGAGGTAAACTCTCTTAGCAAAGCAGGAAGAACAGGAAGAGACTGAGAGAAAGTTCCCATACGCTAAAATCTTCAGCACTTTGAGATTGGCTCCTCCTGGGCCCTGACCCGGAGCTGATGGTGTCCTGCGGCCTCCCCCACTGCAACCCCCTGCTGCTAACCCCACGCCATGCATTTCATCTGCCATCCCCCGTCCAGCAGCACCAACCCATCGGCCAGAACCAGGAGGGCTGTCCAGCGACACACAGGACTGCAGTGTGGTCACTAAGGCCATTCACGAAATAGCTCTTATTTTTTCCACTTGGGCACATGGGGAAGTGCATTTCCTGAAGGGTCCTGTGTCTCTCCCTGCCCCTTGAAGTGGCCCTGTGGCTTACTTTGGCCATGAAATGCGAGAAAGGACACGTGGTACTTCCAGGCAGGAGCTTGATGAGCCTGAGCGTAGTTCTCTGCTTCCCACAGAGCCCAGGAGGTGTTCACTCTGAGGCCTCACCAGCCAGTCGCAGGCCTTGGGTAACTGAAATGAGCAGAGGCCTCCACTGCACTTAACGGCGCTGGAAATCAAGTGTGCAACCAAGATAAACCTGTGTTAGTTTCATCCACCAAAATCTGGGAAGTTGTTTGTTACTACAGCATAGCTTAGACTGGCCACATAAGCAAACAAATGCATTGCTATAGCGACTTTCTGGAAATAGAAATTTATGCACGATTGTCACCACTCCACACGTATGTCTGTACGTGTTTGTCTGCGCATGTCCGTGCACGTGTGTCTTAAGGGGAGAGGAAGGCACTTTGAGCTGGACAGGAAGAACAGGCACCAACTGCAGAATAGGAAACAGCTCACTGTGTGCTGCAGGGTCTTAGATTGTACAAAAGCATTTGGCTCAAACCCCCCAGACAGTTCTGCTTCCTAAGAAACATCTCTTCTTGATTGAGTTATTCTTAGGGTTTTCTTTGCTATCAACTGTCCCTCCTTCTTTTTCTCATTGTCTGCCCTCCGAGAACTTCGTGCCCACCACGAGTAACAGTTCCCTGCTTCTAACCTGGCTCAGAAGTGGGAGTGAATTAAGAGCAATTAAGTTCTGAATGAGGATACCTCTGAGTAAAGAAGTTAAGCTGACAGTCACAGACTCTTTGAAATAATAATAAAATTAAGATTTGTGGCATTTTAGGAGCTTCCTTCCTTTCCCAGGCTCATGACATTGATGCTAGGACGCCCCCCACACCGTGAGTCTGGCACAGACAGACTTTCTGGCATATTAGGCACTTTTATATAACGCATCACTTTGATTCTTATACTTCCTGCATCTATTTCGACTGTTTAGAAATTCTATTGAATAATGCCATACTCGTGTCTCTGTTTCTGTTGTGAAGGTCACCAGACAATGACAAACAGGGACAGATTGCATTATTTTTCTCAAGATTTGTCCTCCCTTTCTTGTAAGGAAACTGTCCTCCCTGCCTTTGCCATGTGACGCACAGAGCCTCCTGTAAGAGAATACATCAGGGGTACCAGCCTGGGCCACGGGATGTGCTTTGAAATGTGAGATGTGACATAAACGACGTCAGGAAGAACTAGGAAACATGGTTATCTCCCCAGGTCTTACTCTTTCCCTCCATCTCCAGACAACACCAACTGGTGACTGCTGGAGTAGCTGGAGCTCAGACGGGAAGACGCCTGGAGCCGGGCTCAGCCGGCGTCCAGCAGCCATCGCCCACTCACAGCCAAAGACTGTATTGTGAGGAAGGAATACATGTGGTTCCAGTTCATTGAGAATGAAGATTATTTGTTATCACAGAAAAGGTGATTAATAGACATTTGTACTAGAATGTTGATCGCAGCTCAATTCTACATCAACCCAAGTGCCCATCAACACATGAATGGATCAATAAACTGTGACATATCATGGAATCCTCAGCCATGAAAATGACAGACACTTTACATCTTTTGTATTAACCTGGAGGGAGATGAAGAACATTCTCTTTGGTAAAGTATGGAAAAGCAAGTATCCAATGTACTCAGTACTAATATGAAACCAATAGATAAACTCTATGTCCGGGGGAGGGGGGGAGGGGCAATCAAATTCAAGCAGGGAGCGGGGGAGGGGAGAGGAGAAAGAGGAGGAGAATTGGCGTCTTCCCACCTAGTGGCCACAATGTGAGGATGTACAGCACATCTCCTGGGTGGGGGGCTCAGCTATAACCTGGACTTTACATAACACAAACAATGTAACCTAATGGTTTGTACCCTCATATTAATCTGAAATAAAATACACATATATACACACACACACACATTGCAAGCAGGATATTGCCAAAATGTAAGAAGATACCTTTTTAGAAGTACTTTTAAATCTCATTTTTTAAAAAGCTGGGAATAATGGAAGGAATGTGAGGGTAGCACTGAGTACGCCTGCCCCTTTACCCGCTGCTTCACCCCAACAGACACCCCCAGCAGCACTATTTCCTCTGCAGTTTCTATCAGAGGCAGTTTTTTGCACACACACACTGGCTCAGAATCCTGTTAACCATCTGGAGCTCAAAAAGGCTATCGGCTGTGATTGCTTGAGATACATTATCACATGAACATCTAGGAGTTTGTTATAATACTCCAGAAAAAACAATCCAGAAATAAACTCATCAGCTCCCATTGGGCCTGCTTTGGCTTCAACTCCTTATTGGGAAAGAAAGGGGGAGAAATTAAATGCTTAGAAATTTCAATATAAACCCCACAAACTTTCTCAGTAAAAAGCAAATAGAACTGTTTGATAAGAGAATGATCCTTACAGAATTCCAGATGATAAATATTAAATAAATGATGATAATATTCTATAATCACAATTTTACAACCCCAAATAAAATAATGATTTCAAGAAGTGATTATTAATAGATTCTAATACCATTTGGTAAAAGACTGGTGGAGAACTGGATATTTACAGGATGCAATGGATGACTGTCTGACTGAAGGATGGTTATGAAAGAGGAAATAAAACTTCACACGAGAGGGTCAGGTTGCACACCTCACCATCTCTAAACGTAGGACAGACCCCAGATGTGATGTAACATGAAGTTCACACACTTTTGAAGGATTTTATCAGAAAAAAATTAACGTGACTCTAATTGAGTCCATAGATCTAACTTTAAGTTTACAGAAGATACAGGAAATAGAGAATAAGCAAGTGACATTTGACATAATCTTGCCTTATTTTGATGCCTCAGTTAATGTTTTTATTAATTTTTACCTATTCACATATTTATTTGTACTGTCTCTCTGCCCCTGTGGAATATAAACCCCAATAGCCCAGCAGCCTGTACGCATGAGTCACCACTCTGTTCCCAGGGTCTGTTACCGTATTTGGTGTACGGTAGGTTTTCAACACAAGTGTGTTAAATGGATAAATGAATGAACAAGTTATTTTAACCTCACCAAACTTGTTTCCCAGAAAGGAAACAATTATCTGTCTTCACAATGTAGGGCATTCTACAGGAAAATAAACTTGGTTTCTTCAACCAGCACATGGCATGGGAGAAAAAAGGAGGAGGAATGTATTCTAGATGAAAAGAAATTCAACCAACTTAACAACAAAGTGCAAAGTATCAGTTCCTGGATCTTGACTCAAACAAACAGAAAAAAGTCATTTTTATATGATAATTGAGGAAATCTGAGTGTGATTGGGTATCAGTTGACATCAGACATCACTACTGATTTTGTTAGGAATGACAATGAGGTTGTAATAATGAATGAAAATATCCTTACATTTTTAGATATGCACATTCAGGTGTGAAATTCCATGTTGTCAAGAATATCTCTTTAAAATTCCTCAGCATGGGCAGATGTGATACGTGAGGCAAATGCAGGGAAGGTATTCGGATTCTTTTTATTATTTCCTCTACTTTTGTGATGCTGACAATTTTTATAAGAAAGAGATTTATGGGTACAATATATGTTATTTGGATGATGAAACCTGTTAAAAGCCCCGACTTCACCACTATGCAATCTATGCATGTAACAAAATTACACTTGTTCCCCATGTAAGTACACAAATAAAAAGGATTTAATAATACAATAAGAGTAATGCTATGTATGAATTACCCTTTGCTCTCCTTGTATGAGCCCTGCACATAAGCCTGTCCACCCTCACCTCTCAAATTAAGTCCTAATTCTTTTCAATTGGTTCTGTCTCCACAGTTTCCATACTGATCCCAACCGCTACTCTCTCTCTCCTGATGTACCAAGTAGCCTCCTGACGGGTCCTCTTCCTTTCACTCCTCTTTCCTAAAATCTATTCTTCACATGGCACATAAACTTAATCCCACTACTTTTCTTCCTTGCCTACAAGCTTTCTGCGTCTTCTTCCCTTCACTCTTCCAAGAAACGTCCCTGGCTTACAAGATCTGGCCCCGGCTTCCTAGTCTGACTTCATCTTTCTCCCCTTTCCTTATGTCCCTGTTATTTCCTAAGTTCCATTCCTCCAAGATGCCAGTCCTTCCAGTTGGACTTCTGGCCTCATTCCCTCCTCCCTTGGGCTTGACGCCAGCTCTTCCTTGCCACTTAGCCTTTAGCTTAGAGGCTTGTCTTCAGGAACACCACCCCATCACAGGGCCCTATCTTTAATTCTCCTCATAGCACTTACCACTAGATATATTTTTTGTCTTGTTTCAATGTATTAATTAATGTTTTTATTACCTTTTACTTATTTGTTTTTCATATACACCGATTACAGTGTTTGACACCTTGGGTGTTTGATACAAATGCATTAAACAAGTAAATGAGACTACTAGATGGACCTTCAATAAAATTATATAACTTTCACATAAACATTCAATACAAATTTTGGTGAATAAATAAAAGGCCGAAAATTATAGAAAATGTGATTAGCTATGACCTAATCCAATAGGAGCTTGTTTGTTATTACACGACAAAAACAATCCAGAGACAAGCAGGTATTATTGTTAATTCACCTGCTCTGTGATAATACGAATGAGACGATCTCATGTCTTTTGCTCTATTGAGAAAAGAGGGATGCTTGAGGCGTTACGTTCACATTTAAGGAGAGAAGTGAGTGTCAGGGATGGTTCTAGTCACATCCTTACCTTATCAAGACTCATGAGACAACTCACCAAACTTGTTTCGAGGTTTGTAAAATGGAGATAACAACACTTGCCTAAGAGGGTTCCTGTAGAGGTTAAAGGTGGTAGTAGACAGAGCATGCAAGGTCCAGCTCCTGGTGTGGTGAGTACAGTCCATTGGGGCACAAAGGGATAAGTCTGGAAGATGATTCAACTGAAAGTCGGCCTGGGGAGCAAGATGGTGACCAAGTAACGGCTTCTTTGCAACTGGACATGGTGAGATTGGGGAGAGAAGACTCCAGGCATCTTTGGCTTGTAGGCTCTGCCCAGAAACATCCCTTTGGGGATGCAGGGAGACAGTGAGAGATCTCCGGATCCCAGGAGGAGAACAAAAGCCGTGGAGAAGTGGCAAGTGGTTGCGTTCGTTTGGTTTGAGGCTGTCGCTGCCTCAGTTATAACTACAACAGCAGCAAGATTCCAAACAGGGAAGGCCCTCCCTGTGGGTTGTTCTGTTTTTTTGGACTTGGACACTCGGTTGAACTACCTTGGGAGAACTTGGGTGAGAGTAAAGATGACTTTAAACATTGTCTAGGGCCCCTGACTGAGCTGCTGAGCTGGACGGAGCTAGTATTGTTCAGCTGCAGGCTGCGTGTGCAGCCATTATGGGAAACTGCCCCTGCAGTCTCTGCCCTCAGGGTCGCAGAGAGAGACTCAGGCTGGAAACCTGGGGTTAGTGATCTAGCGACTGAGCAGCACCAAAAGCTAGAACTGAGACGCTGGGGAAGAGCAGAGCTTTCAGTGTTTGGCCGTGGGAGGACCACCTTGCAGCCTCAGCCCTAAGGGGCACAGAGTGAGGCTGGTTTGGTGCGCTGGATAAACCGGCAGCCACTTCAGGAGAGTGATAAGTGCTTTCCTGGGAAAGCTTTTGCTTAGCCAAGGTTAATGGTTTAAAGTATCTTTTAGGCAGGCTGAGGAGAGATTTAGACTCCCAACCCTGTGGGGTTTGAGAAATCAGCAGAGGCCTCCAGTCTCCATCTCATTCAGCTGTATCAGCATTGTGATTAACTTCTCATATCCCAGAAGATCACCTGTTGCCCAGACAATATTCAGGATGATGATTTAACTGGATGTTGAACTGCACAGTCAACCATACCTCCCAAAACCTGGTGTTCATTCTTCAGCACCTACAATGACCCTCACTGAGGGACCAAGCTCAATCACCCTGAGCACCTATGATGACCCTCACTGAGGGACCAAGCTTAATCACCCTGAGCACCTACAATGACCCTCACCCTGGGACCAAGCTCAATCACCCTGAGCACCTACAATGACTCTCACCCTGGGACCAAGCTTCATCACCCTGAGCACCTACAATGACCCTCACCCTAGGACCAAGCTTCATCTTCCCCCTGACCACCTACAGTGATCCTCACTGGGGGATGAAGCTCAATCACCCTGAGCACCTACAATGACCCTCACCCTGGGACCAAGCTTCATCACCCCTGAGCACCTACAATGATCCTCACCCCAGGACCAAACTTCATCACACTGAGCACCTACAATGATCCTCACTAGAGGACCAAGCTTCATCACCCCGAGCACCTACAGTGATCCTCACCAGAGGACAAAGCTTCATCACACTGAGCACCTACAGTGATCCTTACCCTGGGATCAAGCTTCATCACCCTGACCACCTACAATTATCCTCACCAGAGGACAAAGCTTCATTACCCTGAGCACCTACAGTGATCCTCACCCTGGGACTGAGCTTCATCACCCTAAGCACCTACAGTGATCCTTACTGAGGGATGAAGCTCAATCACCCTGAGCACCTACAATGACCCTCACCCTGGGACCAAGCTTCATCACCCTGAGCACCTATAGTGATCCTCACCCAAGGACCAAACTTCATTCCCTGCCTCTTCCTCTCATGCATCTGCTCATTCCCAGGCTTCCGACACCCAGCAGTGGCTTCTCAGTGTGGAGTCAGACTCCACAATCCATGGGCCAGCTGAGTCCTGCAGTTCTCTTGCTAACTGGAGCAAGTCTGTTGTCTTTGTGCCAATACACTGTTTTACAAATACAGGAAACCAAGTAAAATGAGTTCTGTGCCTTCTCGGGAAGGAGTATGGTAATCATTCCAATTATCCCACCACATCAGACAACCCCAAGGATGCAGAGCTGACCTCTCTTCTGCATACTCATTTTCAAAATTGGCAAGTTAAGTAAACTTCTCATGCAGCTAATGAACCATCTAAGCTACTGTAATCTATATGGATTTAACTTACACCACTTAACTTACATTGAACTTCGGGTAAATGAGTCAGTGTTTGCTTTCTTTCCAGTGTTACTTTCTGTGCCCCTAATCCCAGATACCGTTTTCACTCCCAAAGCTTCCTGGAATCTTTGTTGCAACCAAGCTGGCAGCCCCTGGAATTCTCTGTAATCCATCTTTCAATCAAATCTTATTGTTTGGTTTCCTGTGCACCTTGCACTTCAGCCACACCACACCACTCACTGTTTCCTGAATATTCTCCTAAGCATCTAATTTTCCAAACCCTTACTGCCTTGAGTAATCCAGCATAGAGATGGCCTTAGGTAGCTTTTTATTCCCTTATAGAATAAGCGGAATAAAGGTCCAAAAGGTCCTGAAGGTTTGCCAGGGATGCTATGGAGAAGTGGTAATGAATGTTTATAGAATCATAAATAGCATATTTGGAGAAAGGGAACTAAAGTATCAGGATGTTTCATTCTGTGGACTCACTTCCAAGAAAATGCTGCCAGGAGTGAAGGGGAAGCGGGATAGGGCTGATTCTTATGGTCTCTGTTATCAAGATGTTGTTAATTCTTATGGTCTCTGTTATCAAGATATGTTTGCTTCAAGTCTATGTGGTCTTGTGCTAGTTCAGGCATGGTCTCCTTAAAATCAGCCATACAAGTCATGTGTTCCATGGAGTGTTTCAATATTCTTATGACAATGATAGATGCAGATGTATTTACAGTTGTGCTGAGTTCTCCTGACCCCTACCTCAGAGTCATTTTCCCTGGCTTCTTCCAAAAGAGCCTCACTCGGCTGTGGGAAAGAGTACTTTCCAACAGTATTATGCCAGCTTTATAAATGAGTTCTCATGGGTCTTTTTCTTTAGAAAAGAAAAACAATAGTAGCAACAAATACAGATCTATTTTAGGCAATGGTTTGATATTTTTTGATGAACTAAAGATAGTTAAATGTTTAATCTTGGCACATAAAGGATAAAAATGAATTTAAAATTGCTGCAGCACAAAAGTCCTTTGTCTTATTAATATTAAACATAAATTCAATGGAAAGATAGATCTTCCAAATCAGCCTTACAGTTTAAGAAGACTCAAATAGAAACTTCTCTGAAAATGACAGACGTATGGCCAAGAAACACACATAAAAATACTCATCATCCCTAATCATCAGAGAAATGCAAATCAAAATCACTGAAATATCACTTAACTGCAGTGAGATTAGCCTACAGTACCAAGATGTGGTATGGTTATGGAGAGAAGGGAACACCTTTATACTGCTGGTGGTATTACAAATTAATACCAACTTAATGGAAACAAGTATGGAGAATTCTTAAAGAAATAAAAATTGACCTTCCATAGATCCCACAATCCCATTACTAGGTATCTACATAGAAGCATAAACAATCATTTTACCACAAGGACATTTGCACTATATTGTTTATTGCAGCTCAATTCACAATTGCCAAGGTGTGGAAGCCCATCAGCCCATGAATGGATCAACAAACTGTGGCATACATAGGCCATGGAGCATTATTCAGCCATAAGAAAAGACCGAGACTTTACATCTTGTGTTTACCTGGATGGAGTTGAAACACATTCTTCTTACTAAGTATCTCAGGATTAGAGAAAAAAGTATCCAGTGTACTTAATACTAATATGAAGCCCATATATAAACAACTACATGTCTACACAGAAGAAAAAAACACAAGCATAATCTGGGAGAAGGAGAGGAGAAAAAGGAGAGAGGAGGAGAGGGGGAAGGACGGAGGGCAAGTGGCTGGATCTCAGTTAATGTGCAAAATACCAGGGCATTAACCACGACCCTGGGTGAAGGACTCAACTATAACTTGAACTCTACCTTAGAATTGAAAACAATGTAATCTAAAAGTCTGTGCCCTCATATTAATAAAAAAACAATAGCAGAAATTGAGTGAAGGGCAGACAGGAGCTCTCTATACTTTCTCAACAACCTTTCTGTACATCTAAATAATTCCAAAGTAAAATGTTGATATGAAAAAAAATAGAAGAAGACTCAAAAAATGTTTTTAATGAATATAGTTGCAAAAATTCTCAACAAAATCTTACCCAATAGATTACAGCTTATCATGAAAAAAGTCATACATCATGATCAAGTAGGTTTCATCCCAGGGATGCAAGGCTGGTTTAATATTCGCAAGTCCATAAACATTATTCACCATATCAACAGAAGGAAAACCAAAGACTATATGATCCTCTCAATAGATGAAGAAAAAGCATTTGATAAAATCCAGCATCCTTTTCTAATTAGAACACTGAGGAGTATAGGCATAGGTGGCACATTTCTTAAACTGAGGGAAGCTATCTATGACAAACCCACAGCTAATATTTTACTGAATGGAGTAAAACTAAAAGCTTTTCCTCTTAGAACTGGAACAAGACAAGGATGTCCTCTGTCACCATTACTATTCAACATAGTGCTGGAAGTTCTAGCTAATAGAATTAGACAAGACAAGAAAATAAAGGGCATCCAAATGGGAGCAGAGGAGGTCAAACTCTCCCTTTTTGCTGATGATAATGATCTTATACTTAGAGAACCCCAAAGACTCAACCACAAGATTCCTGGAAGTCATCAAAAAATACAGTAGTGTCTCAAGATATAAAATCAATGTCCACAGTCAGTTGCCTTTGTACACGCCAACAACAGCCAAGATGAGAGGCTAATTAAGGACACAAGTCCTTTCACCATAGCCCCAAAGACAATGAAATACTTAGGAATATACCTAACAAAAGAGGTGAAGGATCTCTATAAAGAAAATTATGAAACCCTAAGAAAGGAAATAGCAGAGGACTTTAACAAATGGAAGAACATACCGTGCTCACGGCTGGGAAGAATCAACGTCGATTCAACGCCATCCCTATTAAAATACCTACTCTCAAGACTTGGAAAAAATGAATCTGCATTTTGCCTGGAACCAGAAAAAAAAAACAAAACATAAGGCTAAGGTAGTTCTTAGTAATAAAAGCAAAGCCAGGGGTATCACCATACTAGATTTTAGGCTGTTTTACAAGGCCATAGTGGTCAAGACAGCATGGTACTGGCACAAAAATAGAGACATAGATACTCGGAATCGTATAGAAAACCTGGAAATGAAACCAACAACTTACAGCTACTTAATCTTCAATAAACCAAACAAGAGCGTCCACTGGGGGAAAGACTCTCTATTCAATAAACGGTGTTGGGAGAATTGGATATCCACATGTAAAAGACTGAAACTGGATCTGCACCTTTCTCCACTCACAAAAATTGATTCAAGATGGATAAAGGACTTAAATTTAAGACATGAGACAAAAAAAATCCTCAAGGAAAGAATTGGAAAAACACTGGAAGATATCGGCCTAGGGAAAGACTTTATGAGGAAGACTGCCCTGGCAATAGCAACAACAGCAGTAATAAACAAATGGTATTTAATTAAACTGAAAAGCTTCTGTATAGCCAAGGAGACAACAACCAGAGCAAATAGACAACCTACCCAATGAGAAAAGATATTTGCATTTTTTGAATCAGACAAAAGTTTAATAACCAGGATCTATACAGAACTTCAATTAATCCACAAGAAAAAAGCCAACAATCCCATACATCAATGGGGAAGAGAGATGAATCGAATCTTCTTTAAAGACAACAGATGGATGGCCAGCAAACACATGAAAAAATGCTCGTCATTCCTAATTATTAGAGAAATGTAAATTAAAACCACCCTGAGATACCATCTAACCCCAGTGAGAATGGCCTGTATCACCAAATCTCAAAACTGCAGATGCTGGGGTGGATGTGGGGAGAAAGGAACACTTTTATACTCTTGGTGGGACTGCAAACTAATACAACCTTTTTGGAAGGAAGTATGAAGAAACCTCAAAGAACTCAACCTAGACCTCCTGTTTGATCCTGCAATCTCATTACTGGGCATCTATACAGAAGAAAAAAAAACCCAAACTTTTATTATAAAGACACTTGTAGTAGGCTGTTTATCTCAGCCCAATTTACAATTGCTAAAATGTGGAAACAAGTAAATGTCCTTCAACTCAGGAAAGGATGGGTAAGCTATGGTATATGTATACTGTGGAATATTAATTCAGCCATCAAAAAATGGAGATTATGTAGCATTTGTACTAACTTGGATGGAAGTGGAACACATTATTCTTAGTGAAACATCACAGGAATGGAGAAGCTTGAATCCTATGTATTCAACTTTGATATGAGGACAATTAATGACACAGTGGGGCATGGGGGAAGGGAAGAGCAGACAGAGAGACAAGGAGGGAGAGGGTGAGGGAAAGAAAACAAAAAAAAAAAAAAGAAAAGAAAATAGTGACTAATTCTCCCATAAATTGGATTTAACTTTGACCAAAGTACATTACTTAAACATTAATTTTTAATTCAACTTGTTACAATGTTCTTTAGGATATTGCAGCCTCATTTATAAGTGAAATATGTTTGTAATTTCCCTTTATAATAATATGTTTTCTTCAATTTTAATATCAGGTATATCCAGATTAAGTAGAATGATTTTGAAATATTTCTTCTTTTTCTATTGTCTATAAGATTTGGCATGATCTGTTTTTTGAAATTATCTTTTACTTTTATTTATAAATATTAGTTGTCTATTTTTTGAGACTTTGGGGAAAAAATAATAGAAGAAGT